>CAJQTU010000058.1:600000-860921 GCA_906901685.1 Desoria tigrina
CGTAATACCCCCCGGAGTTCCCTTCAAAACCGAAGATCCGAAAAGTGAGACCGGAAGTGACTTTGGATTCGTCCCAAAAAACCCCGGCTGATGAATCCCAGTTCCGTGAATCGGAGTGAAATGCTGCGTCTGTGGAAAGTAGCTCGACGAATTATTACTCGTCGAAAAAGTCGAGAAGGTTTTTGTCTTTGTTGGACTTGGAGATCTCCTTTGGTTCAATGTCGACGAGTTGTTCAATGTCGACGAGTTATTTGGTGACTTTGCATTGGAAAGAGCAGTAGAATATGGATATCCGTACCCGAACCCGTTCCCAGTCCCGTTCTTGTAAGTGAGGGTATGTGGTCCCATGCTGAAAGTTAGCGTCGTTACGGGTAAATGATGAAAGACCTTACTTCCGGACGATTGATCCGAATTCGGTGTTTTCTGGTCGTCGGAATTGGGATTCTCGGGAGTTGGAAATGAATAGGAGAATTTACGATGTTGAGGTCCAAGTTGATTCGGGTTTTGAGAAATCGAGAATCTCCGTTCTTTGGCAACTTGGCTCCCGACATTACTCGCTTCTTCGACAATGTTCGGAGTGCTTTTGGACGTGTTCGAATTCGAATTACTTGACGATGTATTCTTAATGAGGAAGTCGTCGAAATACTTGCCAGTAGTATTATTTGACAGGGACGGGATTCGGGTGTCAGAGGAATTTGAGACATCCGTTCCGAAACTTGACTTCCGGTTCAGTAGCCCAGCTTTGTCCTTTGGATTTCGATCAACCAGAAATGTTTGATCTCTTGACATGGAAAACTTGGACTTTTGTTGTTGTTGATGGAGATTTGTTTGATTATGGGGCTGTTTAAAATTGGACTCATTTGGAATGGGGTGTAGGTTGTTGGTCGTGGGGAATCGGGAGGAAATGTTGTTACTTGGAGTGATTTGTAGATTTTGACTGCTTTGGTTAGGTGGATTCGAAGTGTTGAGATTTGTCGACGTTTCGTCGGCAGCATTTAAATTGGACCGAGTTTGGTAGAGTGGATTCTTTAAAAGGAGCGGAGGGTGTCGATGATTTGGACTCAGGGATGAGGTCACATTTCCACCCGTCGACGTTTTCTTCCGCGTCGAATAGGCCGGAATCGGATGTCGACCTTCTGACTGCAACTTCGAGTTCAGCTCCGCCATGTATCTGTAATCCCATGTCATGCAAATTTTAAAAAATCATCATTTAGGACCACAAAATTCGAGAGCAAACAATTTTTAACAACGAATTCAGCTGTAGGTTACATTACAGTAGTAGGGCCTAAAAAGAAGGACCCGAAAAAATAATTCTTCAATTGATTTCAATTACATGCCCAGTGTTGTAATTTAAGGGATTATATTTTTCTTATAATCTTAAAGATATAACGTGTCCCATCCCCTGCTATAAAACCACCATCCTACTTTTTATATCTAAATACCACTTGTGTATATTTTGATTTTGTAGCTGCTTTACTTAACCCGAATTCTGCAACCGCTTCTACCCTAACATGTTATATTAGGCAAATTTAAGGAATATTTTGCCCCGACTTCAATTACTATGTCCTATCCTACAACGCTAATAATTTTAAATTGAAGTGAGTAGGGCGTGGTAACCTGGAAGGGAAGTTATCATTAGTAAAGTAAGGAAGTCGAAGAAGTGCATTGCAACTCGGCCTCGCCGCTGGTTCGGGGTCAAGACTAATCGTGAGGAAATGAATCGCTTCCTCCGTCCAAGACGGAAACATCCCACAAAATACGGACTTGTCGACACTCATCCCCCTCGACCCATTCCCACTGTATCGATGACTTCCACTCGACCTATCCCCACTGTATCGATGACTTCCGCTTGACCCCCCTTTGGATGATCGGCCCCCATTCGAATTCGAATCCAGCTTTGCCAGTTTCGTGTTTTTGATCGAGTCCATCGAAGCCGTGGATCCGTGTCGAGATTTTGGGAATTGGAATCCACGGAATGCTGAATTCCGAGACATGATATTCAGATGACGCTTTGCAAGTCTCCCTGAAAGTTAATTGTTATTCAGCAGTCAGTTTGTTTAGAATTTTAGTGGTTTAAGGAAGGGGTTCTTTACCTAGGCATTGAGCAATGAGGAAAAGTTGGTCGATATCCGAATCTCCAGGAAACAAGGGCTCTCCACTCATCATTTCTAAAATAAATTGACAATTTCCGATAGTAGGTATTAGAGGATGTGAACAGAAATCAGGGAAAATTCGTTAAGACAAACCCACACATTGGACAAATCACGGGAAATTAATTATTTATAAGACGTAGTAGAAATGTTTACCTGCAAAAAGGCAACCAACTGCCCAAATGTCCACTTCCCTAAAATCAAACAAAATATTTTAGATCATGCCAAACGTTATCCCGTCTCATCGTTAGTATCATCTTCTGCAGATATACAGTGTTTGCTAAAATCAAAAGTAATAATAATAACATATCATCCATTTTCTCTGTCTGCAGCTGAACACATTTTCTTGAAACTACAAAGATCATATTTTTCATGAGAGAAATAGCCTGTAATTCTAAACAAATGCAACGTTAGTTTTTAATGTTGAGTTGTTTGGTTGAAATCAATAGTTCAGGAGCTATTTTTCCTCAAAATGATTTGTTAAAATCAAAAGAATGAGTGAAATTCTTATAGAGACTGGTAATAATAGGAAGTCATACATAGATTTAATAAATGGGAGTAGGAGGCGGGTATTCCCCGACACGGATCCCATAATGATATTGTTGACGAGTAGCTAAAGGTCACCTCAACTGCCCTTCTTGTCATTTCTCTTGGGAACAGTCCATGTACATTTAAAAACAAGACTGATATAGCTTCTGTCGATTTAATATATTTTTTTACTACGTTTTACAGTGTTTCGGCATGTTTATTGATTGAGAATGATAATGTTGATATTGGAAAACTATTGCTATTGCGATTCTGAATGAATGTGAGAAATGAGGTTATTTTTAGAATTGTGAGTGAGAATTGTAAGTGATTGGTACAAGGGATTGATTACTTTCCGTATGCGACGTCACCGACGAGTAGTTCGGGTGCGCGGTACCAGCGGGTCGCCACGTAGTCCGTGTACAACTCACCCGGACCGCACAAATTACGAGCAAAGCCAAAGTCACACACTTTCACGATCCCAGACTTTGACACCAGCACGTTCTCCGGCTTCACGTCACGATGAATTATCTAATTTAAGATACACGTTTTATCAGGTTTAAATACACATAAATTAAGGCAGCAGTACACGAGCAAATCAAAGTGGCAATTTAATACGGCTAAATCGGTTACGATTAATTTAGCATGAAGATTTTGGGTTAAATCTCATTGTCAAGAGTCCCTGACAATCTGAAAACAATTCTGTAGCTCTAATCAAATTCTTCCAATTTTCAGACATGCATTTTAACAGTTCGGCACTCCCCTTTGGAACGGGGACAGGAATGCGTTGGTTCAATGTCCAAATAATTTGTTCTTTTAATTCTTTAGTCATGGGTTTTTTACAGTTTCAAACTTTGGAGTTTTGGTAGAGGAATGAAATGGTTCAATGTCTAATTTTGACTTAACTTTGTTAGCTAAAATTGGGAGCTTGTAATATGTTACTTTGTCTAGTATGCTAACTTGTGGCGAAAATATTTGTGTAGTAATCTTTAAATTGCATCAACCATTTCATATTAAAATTCACACTCCTGTGTTGGTAATCTTTCTTTGGGATGAAAGGAACTGTTTACTGATTGTGAAACGGTAGCTGGAGGTGTTTGAAAGGCTTGATTGATATGCGGAATTAAAGAGGTTAGGGGATTGGAATAATAAATATTTGACAGGAGATTAATTCACTTCTGTTCCGTTTGACAAGGCTAGAAAAGTCGGGAGAAAGGTGACTTGGTCACCGAATTCCTTGTCCCAAGGTGACTCATCCCTCAATCTGCCCTACTTTACGGACTTTCACCCCTTACATTCTCACTTTTGCCCCAATACTCTTGAAATTATTTTGCTCTTTAAAATCTCATAACTGGACTAATTTCATACTATGGGACCGTTTAACATTACAACATTGAAGTAGATTATAGCCCCGAGGCTTCTATCCATATTCACGGTAATATTATAATATTTGGGAATTATGAAGGCTTATAGGAAATTCCAAACCTTAAAAGTGACATTAAAACATTAAAAGTGCTTCCATTCAAGGGACCACAATCAAGTCCCCATTTCCAATGTCACCCATATTTACCTAAATCCAATGACGAACTTTGTCATTTGTTGCTAAATTATAAAAGAAAAACAGGAAACGAGCCATCTACAAATCATGTCCAGCTATATTATAAACATAGTTTGCTTTTTATGACTGTTTCGTAATAAATGAAGATTTGAAACAACAGCCCATAAGTAAATTGCTCTGTTTTCCAGTTCGTACAAGTTCTTGCAATATTGCTGCTTAACGGAATGAATGGAGAGAGAGAGCGATTAATTTTTTTTGGGCTGATTTTTGTGCATTTCTTGGTGATATTTCTTTAGAGATAAGGTAACCAATAATTGGGGTAGAATGGGACAATAGTTGTGAATAGCCCCTTAATGCATGGATTGCGTGTTGGCAGGGAGTCCCTGTACCTTTCTTTCCTTCCTCAATAACTTTCTCCGCCAATTCCTCTATTAAGTCGGCGTAGAATGTGCCTACTTTGACCAAGAAGCAGAGGAAATCGATAGAGAACATATTTTTGTAATAAGTTAGTGAGGAGGTTACATTATTGTCGTGACAGAATCCGAGACCCCGGAGGATTTGGAAGACATATTTCCTACAGGTTTCCTCATCCAGTCCAGCCGATTTATTGTCCATCTCGTCCAGGAGGGTGTGGTCAATGAATTCAAACACGAGGTACAGGTGCTTACGGCGACGGAACACTTCCAGCAAATTCACGAGATTCTCATGACGCAGTTTCTGTACAACACAAATCATATCTTGTTCAACATTTTATACATTTTTTTTAGAAAATATGACAAAAGATCGTCGAAACTTAAAAATACTGATGGTTTGTAATTGGAGTTCTCGGAATATTTTAGAACTCATAAATATAGGAAGGCGTGTTGGTGGGACGTTCATTCTGGCCATGATTTCCGGTCTCTTTTATAGGGAGTGAACCTCCTTAATCAAATAAGAAGTCCATACAATTTATATGGAAGGGGGATCGATATTTTATTGGCCAGACAATAGAAACCAACAGAATATACTGTCTCCATCAATATGGCATGAAAAATATGAATAACATGGACCATTCATAAAGGCATTTGTTCCTGACCGTTTCTACTCTCCTTATTTTTCGACAATAAGGAAGGCATTCGCTCTGGACATCGTAACGGACGTTGTAGCTGGTTATGATCTGCAATTGCTTTATTGCGGATTTATCATAACTGTAACGCAAATATCAATCAAAGATTGGCGTATATGGTTTATGGACAACCCTTGAACCGATTCCCAAAAATTCTTTGTTCATCAAACAATAAGAAAGAAAGCTAGTTCGATGAAGGTATACAGCATTATTATTACCTATCGATTTATTTAGTAAATTCTTGTTTTAAAATAGAATCAGAATAATATATAAGTTTGGGCGTTTGGGTATATGAAATATGAATAGATAGAAATAGATACAGTAATAAGGACGAATTTATTTCGGGACTTCCGGAAGTTGAGAAGGCAGTCAATGCACAATAAGGAAGTTACTATAAAAACCGGTACGGTCCAGTAATTCACATCGACGGAGTATTAACTATAATTAATTAATTTATTAACCCATTAATATGGATAATTAAAACTACTCCAAGCAGCCAATAAAGCCCAGTCAATCCGATACATCGGTGTGGCAGATAGACCGTAGAGACGCAGAGGGGCTTTGGGCCATCGCAATTTTTTCGAATATCGAATCTATATACTTAAAAAAATTTTTGTAAAAATGTTCATGACTTAATTTTAAAGCCCATGATGCTGAGGTCATGTCAAAGTTTAGACTTTTTTCAGGTCACTGCAATTCCAACAGAAATGGGTTTGGTAGATTGACCGTAAAGGAATAATTAGACTTGGTGCCATCGCATTTTTTTTTCAAAAATCGAATCTTAATACTTGAATACGTTTTTGTACAAATTTTCATGACCTAATTTTAAGGCCCATGATGCTGAGGTCATATCAAAGTTTCGACTTTTTTCAGGTCATTGCAATTCCAACAGAAATGGGTTTGGTAGATTGACCGTACGGGAATAATTAGACTTGGGGCCATCGCAATTTTTTCAAAAATCGAATCTTAATACTTGAATGCAGTTTTGTACAAATTTTCATGACTTAATTTTAAGGCCCATTATGCTGAGGTCGTGTCAAAGTTTCGACTTTTTTCAAGGTTTTATAAGGTTATACTGAATTCTTTCTTTACATTTTCTCATTCGTTTCCATAGACCCGGTGGGGTTTTTGGACTATAACTATTGAACGGGTTGGCCATTTCATTCCAGTTTTCTGCAGTGCCGTGGTTCGGTTGAGATATAATTTTATGCAAAATTTCAGAGGGCTAGTGTAATCGGTGATGGAGATAATCTGACCACAAGAATTACGGGACACACGGAAACGACGATCATATAAGCCCATTTGACTGGGCTAAAACTAATGTAAGAATATTAACCCTCCAGGTTTGTCATGATTTCCTCATTCATGCATTTATTGTTTATTTCCAGTTTCTGTCGAAAATTAACCTTTGCAAACTCACATAAAGTAAGGGTGAAATAACAAGACTTGAAATAGCATTTAATATCCTTGTCCGAGAAGTTTTTTATGCAGAACTCCCACATTTCCCCAGCCATAGAGTAAATCCTAGACATTGTTGAGTTTGAATAGCACTTTACTGTATCTTTCCAGCAGTGCATCAGAAATGTAGGACTCCTATTTTACAAAATCGTGATTTTTGACCTACACAGGCCTCAACCTAGCTTGTTTAGTCTCCGCTTGATATCGTTTCGCCAAAAATAATTTTAAAACATTCTGCCGTAAAAACTTGGTAAACGAGTGCAAAGGGATAAACGGACGAACGGACCGAGTGAACCCATTAAAGCGTTTCATTTCAGGCGTGGATAAACGCAAAATTGAATACGTACAAAGTATGATAGTCAACCACCATTCAATCCTTCCAGTATTAGTTAGATTTAAAATGTTTATATTCAGATAGAGGTACCTAAACTGCGGATGGTAATAGGATTACTTTTAATCAGCCTCTTTTTTAATTGAAATTAGCCTCTTATTTTAATTGAAACAGCCAAATGATAAATGTTGTTTTTGTTGGTGGAGTTTAAAAAATGAACGTACCCTGAGAACGCGTATTTCCCTGAGAGCGATTTTGCGAACGTTCTGATCGTCTTCGGAGTCGATGAATTTCTTGATGGCCACGATCCGGCCACTCTCCCGATGTCGACATTTGAGGACAACCCCGTAGGACCCTTCCCCCACAACACCCAGCGGCTCGTACTTTTCCATATTCTATCTTAACCTCGCCCTTCCCTTAATTAACCTCTTATTTCCCATTTAATTCATTCAATCTGAAATAAAAAACACTGGAGCAGAGTTCAGAATGTGTCTATACGATAAAAGTCAGAATTCATGACTCACAACTACCCAACTATTTCATACTTCGATTTACAAGTCCAACTCCTGAAATAATCGGAATCCCGATAAGAACCCTCCTTCCTGATATTTCTCTAGTCCGAGCAATTAGTTAATTTGAATCAATTTCTCTCCAAAACTGTGAAAAATCACGTAATTTTGAACTATTTTAGGAAAATTGTTCGTCTCTTTTGTTGTATTGTGATTTTCCCTGTAGAAATTCGGGTATGTTTTTCCGGAGTGGTTTGGATTGGTTGTTGTGTTCCGGGTTGTTGATGGTGACTGACCAAACCTGAAACTCCGAACTTACTAGCTGCCTCTTCTGCACAGGCTCTAGCCCTTATCGATTTATAATCCTGCATTAATTTATAAACAATTCCCAGCAATTATCCTATTATCACCTCAGCGATACTTCACTAACTTTAACTAGTCTAGTCTACTTTAACCTATATATCAATTACGTTACCATAAATAATCCGCATCATCGCCGGTACAATACATATATGCAGTCTTTTTAAACAGTACGAATATTAGAAAAAACTCCCGACTCGATAGCTAAATTGGGACTGACATTAATAAATCACAAAAACAATTATGTTAATTTTATGGGTTGTCAAACTTGCAGAGTTTACTCCGAAATTCCAGTCGAATTACAAAAAAGAAATAATAAATAAATAATTACAAATTAAAAAAATTACATTATGTTAGTTGTATTAAATTAATTTTATGAACATAAAATTATGGATTTATAATAATTATAGACATTGTTCAAATAAACTTAAATGCATCTCCCCTAGAGTTTGTCCGTGTTGGGAAAATTGTAACTGAAACTGTATTTCGTATTTCTTAGACTTTTCTAAAGTTTGTCTCACTTATAAATATATCTATAATAAATATCTGATTTGAAAAAATATTAGTCTGTAACTCTTGGCCAGAGATCATCCAAGACATAATTCATTAGCACAGCTCTGAGTTTACGAGTTCAAAGAGACAGCTTATGCAATTAGGCCCCTCAAACAAGAGTTTCTTCATTATTAGAACTAGAAACACAAACGTCATTAACAGATTTTTTAAATTCGAAATGTTTTTAGCTACGATTTTAAAGGTGAACTTTGAGTGATCGATCTCTGAGCTAAAATGAAGTAAAACAACAGGAATATAAACATGTGACAGAATGAAATCTGTAAATGATGCAACCAACCAATTGTTTCAATGCATAACTTGAGTAGTTTCTAAAATGGAGATGAGCAAGTTATTTAAATTGTAATTACGATTTTGATATATCCTCGAAACGACATTTTTTTTCTAAATGAGGTAAAAGCTGTAAAAATTGCGAGGAAGATGTTTCTGTCTGCGTCCCAAATCCGAACCAGACAGTCCACTCCTAATTATTATTATCTTTAACTTTAACTAACCTCTGATAAATGATCCTATAGCTTCTACAAACAATTCGAGAAGATCAATAAAACTGCTTCAATGGACACTTATTCCATTGAGTAAAAGGAAACTACTTTGTCTTATAGCCAATCTCCCAATCTATACCGGCTTATTGCATTAGAAAACAGGAAGTCTATAAAAAAGAGCCATCAACTACATTACAATAATCTCACACCATTGAGAGCTGCTCATAAACTCCGTCGGGCCATAAATCTCAACACACCCCCTCATTTAATCACTACTACGAACAACAAGAACAACAACAAAAACAAGAACAAGATTAGAGCTTTATGAACGGCCCTCTGGTTTCACATCTTCAGTTTTGAGCAAGATTTGTTTTAAAAACTGTCATCCTGTCATGTTTATCTAACCCATGTTATTAGCACCACTTCCATATATCATTTTGCTATATCTTCTTCGAGGCAGTTAGATATGGTTTTATGACCTCTGACCACTATCATTATACAAGACTCCTTATCCTGACCTCTTGTCGGCGTTTTGCAAATTGTCCACTGCAAACTACAACACGACCTACTTAGCATGTACCTATAGTCGAAATATACACATTTACCTAATCTTATTCATCATCATCATCATCATTCTACTACCTATTGGATGGGATAAATTAATGAGGGAAACCATCGTACAGAGAGATGATTTAAGGGTCAAGAATTATGCAAAGTTCGTTGTTTCCCCAATTTACAATTTTCTATGCAAAGAAGATGAAGAGTTAGAAACTGATGAACTGAAACACGCTAATGTTCTTTAACTAACTCTTCAATTATCTATACTCTATCTTTATCTAATTGCCACTATATTTATATCCTCCCTTTCACATGTCCAAAGCTAGTTGGTAAAGTATTTGGGATTAATAGGGATAATAATAATCGTAAGACAAGATGATCCTTCCGAATTAGCATATTCTAGGATAATAGTATAAAAAGGACGGGCTAGTTATTATCTAACATCATTCAACCATCCCACAGTCCTCCAACAACAACAAACAGCTTCCCCTCAGTCCGAAATCCAAACAATTAGCTAATCATGAAGGTTTTGGTGGTAAGTACCTCTAATAGTTACAGTTACAGTTAGCGGCAAGTAACGCATAATAATTGGAACTGTACTTGTAATGATCAGGTTCTCGCTTTCGTTGCCATGGCCGCGGCTCGTCCAGAGCCCCCAGCATACGGGGTTCCAAGCGGTGGCTTCAGCGGGGGATTCGGAGGAAGCAGTTTCAGCTCCGGCGGAGGTGGCGGTGGATTCGGGGGCGGATCTTCAGGCGGCGGGGCTCAAGGCGGACAAGTCTTCCGACATGTCTACGTCCACGTTGCCCCTGACGATGCCGAAGACTCTCAATCCCGAGTCATCCGAGTTCCAGGAGGACAGAACAAACACGTAAGTAGCTCCGAAATGACCTTAAAAAGTGACCCTTGACCTCTACTAATCTTATTCTTACTTCCGGTCCAGGTGAACATCATCTTCGTGAAGGCTCCATCCTCCTCCTCCAGCCAACAGACTGAAGTCATTCTGCCAGAACAGGACGAGCACAAGAACTTGGTCTACGTCCTCCTGAAGAAGGGAGACGCTTCCTCCGACATCAAGATCCGTCGCCCAGCCGCTCCAGCCCAGTCCAAGCCCGATGTTTACTTCATCCGATACAAGAACCAGGAGAGCGGATCAACTGGCGGAGCTACTGGAGGAGCTACTGGAGGATATTCGACTGGAGGATCCACTGGAGGATCATCCGCTTACGGTGCACCTTATTAAATCGGGATCGGTTCCTACGTTCCGGATCAAAACCCGACCCAGGAGTCCCAGTTTTCCTAATCCGAGAAGGGGACGTCCGAATTCGGGATCTAGTCTATTCAATTCAGAAATATTTCGCTTCCCCCCAACCGGAAGTGACTTGTTCTTTACAATCTGTCGCTTATCCCATCTCTTTCATACCGAGTGGGACATTTATATTCCTATGTTCAAAAGTACTTCTCTCTTGCATCTTGTTATACTCCTCAATTGCATTTGTAATCTCTCATTCAGGTGAGACTCTTCTTCTTCGAAAATAAACCACCTTTTTATATGAACGTTTCACGATTCGATTCCAAAGCATTTGATTTCACGGATTCTAAATTCTAATGTCCGCAGCTGCATTTTTGGAATCATAAAAACCTTTGTTAGGCATTTTCACTAAATACAAAGGCATAGTCAAAATTCATTCACAAATTGTACTTAATAACGCGCTCTTGTTGATTAGCGTTCATAATCGCTTTTGTTCAGCCCAGGCTGAAATGTATTTGTATATCCAAATGATGTTTGATTTTGATTTACTCCTTATTCAATTGTATAAATAAGGTATGCGGCTAATGTAAACGATGATATGAGGTGAATTGAGGATGAGAAGGATCAACATTAGAAACTGTTCCAATACGAACTCAACATAGATGGAAATAAAAGTATGAGTGGAACCTTGACAATTGTCCTGTGGTCAGAGCCAACTGATAAGACGAGGGACTTGGCAAACACTTGAACAGTGCTAACTCGTAGAATCAGGAGCATTTGCCAACTGTCAAACAGCAGTTCTTAAAAACTCGCGTTGCAAATGATTATTCTAGAAATCAGCAGAAGGGTACCTGTTCATGAGGCGTCATTGAACTAATTAAGCTAACACTAATTCATTCCGCTATGGTTAAATCTCCTTAATCATACCTAGTTCCAGTATATTTAAACCCTGAGTAACTTGATGCAAAGACCCAGAGCAAATATTCAGTGTTTGGATGACTAAGGAAAAGTATGTAATTCATAATTGCAATCATTATTCATAATCCAACATATGTTACTTAATTATTCTTTAAAATTCAATAACTTTCTGAATTCTGAGTTTACTTTTTTATTTAACTTGCATTTTTAAAAATAAGTAAAAATTAATCCTTCTAGTAGTTTGCGACTCCGTAAGATTTTTATGAAATTTTTATGTCGTTTTTGAAGTTGATAATTAGTTCATTTTTAACCGATCTTTGTATTTCTTATTTGACTTGTACAGTAAATCGATTTTTAAATATCAAGCCGAGGTCAAACAATAACATTCAAAGACTAGTAATTGTTCATAAGTCATAAGGGATGATGAGCCTGTTCTTTAGGGTGGTTAAATGGGAGATGAGTGGATTCCTTGTCAATTACGTGACATGTAAACTCGTATAGGTCATGTTAATGACTCCAAGAAATGCAGAGTTTCACAAGGTTGGTGGTCAATTGTCATGTAAGAATTTTAGTGGTTTTGTGAGGGTGAAGAGATTTACATCATGTCATCGTGTCGTAAAGTAGAGAAATAAATAAGTAAATCAATCAAACTGCCCTCCTTCCATACCTAATTAAATAATTAAATAATTATTTAATTCGTGGTACGAATATGAAGATGAGTTTATATTTCACAAACAAAGAAGTAGCTCAGATATGCTGATGCAATCCCTGCAGCTCAGCCAATTAACACCATAAATTACGAGCCAAACTCACTTCTGAAACAATTCAAGGGCCACTCACAAACATAAATTTTTAACGTGTGAATAAACATAGCCATATCTCCAAAATAACTCCCCATGCAATAAGACTCAGGGATTGGCTCACCAGAATAAGTCCCCATCCTTAATGCTTCATACGCTCATAATAGTTCCCCTCACTCGTCTTATATTACTCTCTTTATCGACAGAATACCGCAGAATATCAAATTCCCCGAAATAAGTCCCCACCGTTTACGCGGAGCAATCAGTGGGCTAGAATAATTCCTCAGCCTGAATTCGTGAAATGTTTGTGAAAAGCCTGTTATGGAAGCTGGGATTAAAAACCCTTAGGGGAATAATTCTCCATTGGGATTTATTATTTCTTGACGAATATTATGATTTACAATCTGATTTTGAGATGAAGATGTGAAATTTTATCCCAAAAACTCCTAAATTGTAAATGAGATTAATGTTTGGTGAAATGTAACTATGAAATCAAGGGCGTTGCGTTTCTGAACTTCATCGTTTAAAAGCTCTATCTTGGGGCATCCCGTTGTTGTGGCGTACTTTTATGGACGACCCCCTGCGATAGATTACTTCAATTAAGTAAGTTAGGAATGATAGGTGTGTAATACTCAAGTCCCCCTTGCCTTGTACCTTCCTCCTATCTGTTTCTTTCGTAATGTGGTTCATGTTTTGATTCTTATTTTGAAAGGTTGACTTTGAAGAAGAGATGGGACGTTTTTGGCAAAACGCCTCCAACTCTGCCAAAACATCCACAAGCAAATAAACTGTCCAACCACAATATATCCCAATATTTCTTAAGCTCACAAGGGAACATTCACAACCGTCATCCCCACAAGGATTTTAAACGCCAAATAACAACCTGCAGCCAGAAACATATGATAACAACAAGTTTTTAAGTTTCAAAAACGTTTTATCGCAAGGACAACTTTGCACTGATTGTGAGATCATTATTTGTGAGCGCTCGTGTGATAAGCCATTTTCATAAGTTAACTGACCGGGTAAAACTCATTTCATCTATCTGTATAGCATATAAAGGATATTACTTGCTAATATCGGACTTGTTATGGAGGACGAAGCGATTTTTACCCGGCGAGTCAAGAAGAATAGGGACTTTTTTTTATATAAATTGGAGTAAGAATACTGTCATTCATTCAGCATATGGAAAGTATAGAAATATATTCCAAGTAGTATTCCGAGTGACAAATGCGGGACTTCTGAGGGTCAGAATGTAATTAAAATGTCAATAATCCGATTTCATGAGAAGAAAGCTGTAATTTTGAGTTAATACTTGAGTAAGTTCCCTTGTAAGTGCGTAATTGATTGGCAAGAGATTCATCATAAAGTCATCAAGTCCCTTGTGATGCTCTAGGATTTCTCAACCTTTTCATCCCAGATTACATCTCGCTATTTACATGTACCTATCTTCTTAATCACTTTTAAAAGTCTCGATTTCCTTCAAAACCTCAAACATTACACTTAATTACACACAAAATCAAGCCAACTCCTTATCAAACAAACTGATTAACGACATGAACTGATCAGGCGCTACAGTCAACTTTATTTGACAAAGTTTAAAAACCATAACTAACGATAATAATCTCTCGGACATATCTAAATTCGTAAACATAAAAAAGGGATGTCTAAAAGCTGTAAAACGGAGCTATAGTATTTTGGAATTAAAATTTGAGAACATCCAAAAATGGCAAGTAGAGTAGACATGTACATTATTAGCATGAAATTGGTGTAAACTATTTCAATCGAAATATTTAATGTTCTTCACATTTAAATGTCAACATTTAAATGACTTTTTATGTCACCTCGACAGACTCTTTCTATTTACTTTTATTTTCTATTCCAAGCCTTTATTAAATGTTCAAATAATCTGATTCCACATTATCAACAGCAATCAAAGAAGTTGTGTTATTGTAGCGAATTCTTGAACAATGTCCTTATGCTATCTTAATTGTTGACAGTCTTTAAATTTATTTGCGAGGATTGGTGTTCGTGTTTCGATTAGAAATTAAAAAATAAATTTAGAAGTCAATGGCAATTCCAATCCTCTTCAAAACATTTCACCTCCATTTACGTTCTTCTTGAGAATACAAATCCATAATTACTCATTAAATTGGCAAGCTATTTCTAAGTTTTTTGTGTACATATTATTTTAATATTTTTTTCTTGTGGTTCGAAATTAAATTTGATTTTTCGCCACCTCCGTACATACATTAAATAACAATATTTTTTTACATTTTTAGATGCACATATGAATCATGAATGTGACAAAAAATAAAATCTCTAAATAATAATTATTTTTATTTATTGAATGCTTTATGAATGATATTAGAAATGAATGAAGTCATTAATTCGGACGAAGAAGACGCTTTTGGTCGTTAATTAATCTAATTCCGCGTTGGTCATGTTCAACACGCTTTTAAAATGATTTAGGCTAACTTTCTTCTGTCGGCATTGTCGATTTTAATTGCAGTTTAATTGCTTATTTCGAGTAATTATTTCATCAAGATGGGTTTCTACTCTTCATTCAAAATCAAGATATGTGATTTTATTGGTATATTATAGTATAGTAATGATTAAGGCAAAATTATTAAATTAATTATTATCAAAACAAAATATTGTTTCCGTTTTATCATCAAGCAAGAGGTAAAAATTGTAATTGTTGACCAAGAAGGAGCTAATTATTTTCTAAAACTATTTCCGTATTGTTGACTCAAGCTGTTGATGTCCTCTACGTTGGAAAGCTCGTAGTCATTTGGGGGGTTGGAATAGCCCCTCTCCTCCAATCCACTGCCCCCTTGAGCCCCTTGACCCCCTTGACCCTGTGCATTGACCTTCTGCTTGGGGTCACCTTGACCTTTGTACCGGATGAAGAATACCTCTGGGGCAGTGGGTTTGGGGGTAGGTGGGGTCTTAATTCGAACCAGCTCATTTAGCCCCGGTTTCTTAAGGAGGACGTAGACAAGGGTCTTTGTCTGTGGTTGAGGGGGCAACTGAATTTCCTGTGCCTCTTGGGGATGGGCAGACGGGGCTTTGATGAACACGATTTGGTAGTGCTTTTCTGGTTTTTGGGGCGCTTGGGGGCGACTGGGTCGTTTAGGGGCCGGTTCTTCGGGTGGGGCGATGTGAACTGACACGAACTTGTAGGTTTTTGGACTTTGACTCGAACTTTCGCCATTTTTCTCAGGTTCTTCCTCCGAATCCTGGTTTTTAGGAGATTGGTCGCCGAAACTGAAGTAATTCTGCTCGCTAAAATGGTCAGAGTTGTCATTGTCGGCGGAATATCCACCTCGGGAGGAGGAACGGGAGCTTTCGAACCCGTTTGAAGAGGATCTGCGGAAAAAATCGGCTCCTCCGAAGAATCCGACATCACTCTCCAAATTCCCGTATTCGGTGTTCGGGTATTGGCCCATCACCAACGTCAACGAAGACACCCATACCATCTGCCAATTCAGAACATTCGAAAATTATTAAATATCAGTTACTAGATGCAATATGAATTGTCAAAAAAGTCAACAACAATTAATATTACTTACAACAACCAAAGCTTTTCCCATTTCAAAGGTAGAAATGACAAGTCCAGTTGACAGAGTTCCAAACTTTTTCCAACTTGTCGAAAAATTTACAAAGAAATAGTGTCTGATTCTAATGAAATAATTTTCTCTTAAAACGCTTCTATGAAATGCGAATAAAAAATGTGCAAACGATGTTGGTGAATAAATGTTTAGAAAATGAAACTGATGACTTCCTCCTCAATTCCTTCTCTTTATAAACCAATTTCGGACACAAAAGACCAAATCCTCGTTTAAAAATCAACTCCTAAACTCCGTTTACATTTCATCTTTTCCTTTGCATTTCTTTGCAACAGATTAGAAAATCGAAATGAATTGCATTCTGTAAATACGAGACGGGTATACATACGAGTCTCCTAAACCTAAAAATATATACAATTACAATTAAACCCGTCTACATCCCTTTACATCTCTGAAATGTCTAACGGATTACAAATTTATTTCATATCTCAATGGATCAAAAACTGCAAGTTATCTTACGGATTAATCGTCAAAAATCACAATCAATACCAATTAAAGAAACGTTCTTTACTTTGTCCAAATGGACCTTATTGGACTCCTCGATCAAACTAAATCCATCAGATATCACTCTCGGCTTTACCATTAATTTTTGAAGCTTGGAATTAATTTAAAATTTTGACTAGAGAAATTCATATAATCTCTGTGAAATTGAGATTTGAGAGATGATCCGTTTAAATTGACGACCCATTGTCAATTATAGAAGACCTGGGGATCAGAAATCCATTTACAAAACAAACAAATACGGAATAAGCTAGTAAAATTTAAATGATTGCTAATTTGCTTAATCCATGCTAATTTATGGGATTGTTTAGGGATTCCACATCGAATTTATTGATCTTTTGTTGGTCTCGGAGTGATATCTTAAGATCTAAATCTTTTCAAAATACTGAATTTAAATTTTGGAAACTCCTAATCCTTTCCTATGGTTAATTAATTCGTATTAATTTGACCCGGGGAGTCATTCATTTTCTCTTGAGTCCTCATATTTATCTCTGATTCCGTAACAATTCAAAATTTTGCTTATTTCGTAAGTAGGTAAAGAGATGAGTTGGCGATCAGTAATCAGGATGATGCGTTAATGATGGTTAGTGTAGTGTGATGTTCCTC
This sequence comes from Desoria tigrina, assembly GCA_906901685.1. Taxonomy (NCBI): domain Eukaryota; kingdom Metazoa; phylum Arthropoda; class Collembola; order Entomobryomorpha; family Isotomidae; genus Desoria; species Desoria tigrina. The sequence goes on from CAJQTU010000058.1 coordinate 617,313, forward strand.
GGCCCATTGCTTCATCTTTGCTTAAAAACCTTCATGTGTCATGTCCTGTCTGTTTGTCTGTCTGTCAATCATCCCTTAAAAGAGAGGTAAATTCCACAGACACTTCAAGTGCGACTTCTAACGTTCTAACCCTTCTTCACTAATAATTAAACTTTGCTCTGAGGCAGAATTAGGAAATGAAGATGAGAAACGTAACAATTAAAAATCCAAAAATTGCATGTTTTCTGACCCCAACTCGTGGGTGGCTGAGAGAATTCACGGATCATCTTCTTATACATTATACTACATGTAAAAATTGCACATTAATTTTTTGCTGAGGTTACACAAGCCAGGATCACATTTTACAATATCTGAACTATACGGCTCTCTTCTGTGTGTCCATTGTTCAGAAGTCGTAAATAAATCATAAAGAACCTAGAATGTAAAGTGTGAGCCTTGTTGCAAATTGCAATTTAACAACAGAAAATTGTTCACAGAAATTAAATTGAATTAGAGTCTCCGCATGTTCGTTTCGTGAATGTTTAATAAGAGAATTAAATAGAACCCTCCGGGCTTTTGAACATCGAGATGAAATTGTTTGTGGATGAACTCTGTCTGTACACCTAATATGTCACACTTTCCATGACAAGTCTAACAACATCTTCTATTTCTTTAAACATTTCCCCTAGGAGCTTATAGGTGTTTTAAATATTTTATATCCGTTGGGTACTATTAATTATTACTTCTGTCAGGTTTGAGATTGATGAATAATTATTTCGGTTACAAATTGGATGGGAAGTATTATTTTATGTTATACCGAAAGATATCCAAATTTTTTAAGCTTTTGTGAAAATTACGCACTTCCGCTAAACAAATTAAAGTGTTGAGTAAAAATTGTGGAATAAATTAGGTTTTAAATCAATCAAACCATCCTTTGGAATTTTCATTTAATAATAGAGAATATAGTTTTTTAATGTTTCACGTCAACTGGATGTCTGCAAATTTTTTGATAATTACAATCAAGATCCACGTGCTGTCTTAACCGATTTTAACTGTATATTTATTTATATTTTTGACTGGAGCTGTTAATGGTTTAAAGGTAGGGGTAGGCAGGTCATTTAAATCTTAATCTTTGCAGAGTATTGTATCGTGCTGATGCATTTAGAGATTGGCAGTATTTCGAATCGGCGAGATAGATTTATTCTTTTCCAAACCTGCTGATTTATTAATGTTGTGACTGCCAGAAAGATTGGTTAATTGCGTAGAAAACGTGCGTTTTCGAATTCCGCAAATTGATTTGCTAATTATTTATTTTCTGTTGTAAATGAGGTAAAGAAGGAAGAATGCTGTAAGGATTCCCTCTAACATATTACAATCATAATAAGATATGCGAAGATCAGGTTTCTGTCCTCAATCCCGTGTTAATTGGTATTTGACACGTCAACTCACCTTTGAACGACAATTCGTGATCTTCTGGCCGCAGTCCGTTCACAACAATCTCATCTCGTAGTCATATTAATCAGGTTGGGTTAGGTTAGATAAGACAAAATTTATTCCAAATTGTTGTCGATGAACCGCCCAAATAAGTATCGCTTCACGAGTACAACTCACAATTTACTCACAGTTTCCTTCCGGTCTGACAGTTGTACATATAATTCAAGAACCTTATTCTTGAACCAATATAACACAATAAAATTTAAAGTAGAATTGTAGAATAAAAGTAACATCAACATGTTTGTGTCAACTGGGAATAGTTCTCCATTTTATTGAGGAAATAAATAAAAATAATATAAATGCTCTTTCGTTTTTACCCCTACTAAAGATTAAAGTAAATTAAAGTAAAATTCGAGGAGAGAATTTATGATTCTAGAGGAATTTGGAAATTTTTGACGGATTAATTCATTAGATTGTCTAATAATAAATCCATAATAAAAGGTTCGCATAAAAAACGTCAGTAAATTCGAGAGGGAGTCAATCTACAGAAGCAAAACAATGTCATCAATGTGATAATAAAATATAAATATAAAATCTTTTAAAAATACAAATCTCAGGGAATAAAAATGCTATTTGACAAGTGAGAATAAACTTGCACAAATTGTAAATCCTCGAAATGTATTTAAATTTTTAAGTTTTTAATTATCCACGAAGGGAGTCTGAAAGTTCGTACGAGGACTGATATGTCATGAGTGTCCATTGTTGGTTAATCAGAAAATATTAATAAAATGGTTTTGGTCATTAATCACAGTGTTTCAGTTTAATATGCTTCTGAAATAGTGGCAAAAAGTAGGTTGGTGTTGATCGGAATGAATATTAATGTCCTCACGTAATTACACTTAACCCCTTCCAATAATTCACTACTACCTATTTCATTTAATAGCCAACAGCTACGGAAATTATCCATCCCAATCTCAATTAAATCATTGCAAATGCAAAACAAGTCAGGGATTCATTCATTCATATTTCTCTTTCGTTTGAAGTAAAGAACCAATTGAATGAGGAATAATTCTTTACTTACTAAACCTGAATATAGTTCGTAGGGGTTACTTTTTAAGACAATATTAAAATTATCATTTTTGAATTTTCGAAAATGCTAAAAAATGATACCAAAATCTGGCAAAATCTTTTCAAATATACATTTTTCGATTATCTGTTAGCTGAATTATTGTTCCAAAAGTCCGATTTGTCACAAGAATATACGAATGATTGCCAATTTGTGAGGTATTCTCCATTCTCACGTACGTCAATTACAAATCAATCAGAGAAAACGTAGTGAATCATAGCTGATGAAATTACGAACTATCGTTGTAAACTGTAAATGAAAGTGAGCTACTGGCTCGTGTTCTTGCCCAAGAAAATCTTGATTTTTAAAAAACTCCAAAGGTTAAGAATAGGCAACTTTGTGTTTTTATCTATTTTTTGATAAATAAATTGCCGTAAAAGTTGATGACTTTGAGAAATCAGACTCGTGGAGACCTAATTCTGTCATCTCCTCCGACGAATCCTAGTTAAATGGGATGAGTCGGAAAAGTAAATGGGATCATTAAGAAATCATCTCCAATAAAATCGAAATGAATAAACCTTGACCACTTTCAGATTTTTTTAAAATCTCTTAATTCACTCTTTTTCAGTCTATTTGCTCACGTACCATCAATACATCTGTTTTTCTAGTCACAAACTGATTGATCATAATTTGGTTCAACGATTTTTTAGGGACACTCGTGAATTTTAGCTTTAAATTTTAGGTTTGAACAAAGAATTTTTATTTAATTAAATCTGTTATGAACGGACCCTTAGCAGATTTCGTCCTATTTTTAGTTATAGTTTTGAGTTGAAGTACCTGAGAAGGTGCTAATGACTTTAACGACTCATCTTCAATCATTTATTCAAGTCCTTGAGTCTTCAATGCAACAATCGTATTTCTTATTTTTGTGGATTATTTTTTAACTTGAAGGAACTGAAGAATATATTTTAGTAATCTGGTTGACAAATTCATAGAAACTAATAAAGTAAATTACCAGATTTAAAGCAGTCCTATTCTTCGACAAAAAATAATGGAAAATACTAACATTAAAAACTAAAATACAAAATTATTTTTAAACATGTTTGAATATAACATATTCCCAAAATATTTCTTAATCCATAATTTTTTTTACTAATTTCCCCTGGCATTTGATTTGGCATCACACAGGTCATTACTTGCTATTTAAGGATGAGGTCATTGGCAGTTGAGCATATATCGACACTTGCTCGAGTAACATGGGTTATTAGATACGATAGTTAAAGTTAAATAACTTGCCGATTAAGAAAAACAATATAATTTGGCACAGAAACATCATTTCCTGCAATAAAACAAGTACTTCCAATTCCTCTTCGACATTTCCATTCAAGCTTCAAACCCCATCAATCAATAAGAAGACCTTATCCTTGCCATGTATCTACCTGCCTATCCCCTCAATGTTAAAAATAAAATCGCTCCATTACAACATTAGACGCCTACCTGAAAGTAGCAATTCCTACTGCCCCCAAATAAATATCAATCCCATTTCAACATGTTCTTATGATTAATGAGACGCGGTGGACGAAATAAAAACAAAATATTTAAATTGCAAATTCCCAAAAGGATCCAATAAATAATATTTAATTTGGGTTGGTTGACTAAATAGTATTTGAGAGTTGAAGAGGATGGGGAAATATTGACTCTGAAACGTTAGTTAAATAATTGTAAGATGAGTAAAGACTAAATAGGTTTCGTTAAAGTTAATTGAATTAGTGGTCCCTTTAGTGTCGGGTTACTTAAGGTGCAACTGTTAAAGAGATCAGAATAAGGTGCGTTTTATGAGCGAGTATCACTTTGTACTCTGAGCAGAGTTGTGGGTGGAATTAATGCTATTAACATTAACGAATTAAGGGACCGTTCATAACCCAAAAATGCAGATTTAGAGCTCCATAGACTTATATTTAAAAAAAAATCTACAAGAATAGACATTTATTTACGATCTTTTCTCTCCAAATCTATATTACGACATGAAAAACGGCCAAGAGATAAGGGCCTCTAGCTCGTAAATGTGAATGAAGCAAGTGCCATAGACATATGAGGAAGGACATTCAATAAAAAATGAATAAATCAGACAAAACACAAAAATCGTGGTCTCAGATCTCGTGGGCCAAAAATGTCCTCAAATCATTTAAATTTCAAAATCTGTCAATTGCATAAGCGAATCTTGTCCATTTCCGTCCCGAATGTTCTAAATCAGAGCAAATTTCTACGTCCAATTTATAATTAAATATGTAAATTATTAAATATATAATTTAGCTGCGAAATAATTAGTGAACAGTCCTTTTGTTTCGAGTCGTTGATCTCGTCTGATTGAGACGGAAAGTGTCGTTTGGGACATTTCTCGCGAATCTTCTGCAATGCTCATGAAATAGAATAATATTCTCAGGTCTCTTGTTACAACATTTAAACACTATCTGTCACCTCTCTTCATTTCCTTAATGCTGAGGAATCCATATCACTTAAAGATTTAGAGTTCCCCAGGTCAGTCCAACCATAAACCACATCCACCATTAACCTAACCAACATTTAAAATATTTAGAATTTAAATGCTCTAAGAACATTAAATGAATATAAGGAAAAGACTCTCTCTCTCCAAATCCTACCCTCTTTTCAAAATTTAATATTCCGACCAAAAAAGGTGAAAGGAGCCGCTAATTACTTTCCAATGTAAATATCCTAATCTCTTAATCCAAATTGAGCCAATTATTATCCAAATTATACCATTTGACCAAAACAAAATCCTGACAATCAAGAAATCGAAGGGGTAATAAATAAGATGGTAACAAGAGCGGGGACGTATAATAATAATAATAGAGACTGAAAAATGAAATATGAAAAATGTGTTTATTACTGACTTGTTCCATTTGATGGGTTCAATAGTTCGAAGACATATCAAGACTTAATTGCAATTAAGGGTTTTTACTCCACAGCACAATTTACTTAGCAGTTTAAAGTTGAAGATTTCTCCAATTTAAAAAGTTCGAGTGTTTTGAAATAATGTTATTATGGACTGATAGGGATGACCCCCTCCGATGCTCTTTAAATAAGAGATAATTATGGGATTATTTGCGGATTGCAATTGCGAAGTCCCTTTGGTCAACTAGTAATTGGTAATTGTTGTCTGGATGTGGAGAAGTATTTGGAGTGGAATGATGATCTGATGACTAATGATAACAGGATTAGGAAATGGACTTCAAATCTCAAGAATGTCAATAGATAATACCTGCTCTAACTTATTCTTCTCGTAGGATATGCCTTATTATTGGATTGTATTAGTATTATTATTGTTATTACCAGTTTGTGGCTAATCTTGGTTTGTTTGGCATGAGAAATAAATTAGATGAGATAATTGTCCATTTCCTTTAACTCCTTTCTTACTAATAATGTTAAGAAACTGTAGCAAAAATGAGTCATAGAATACCGAACCCTTATTTTAAACCTGAGGATCCTAAATGACCATCCTGTACTAACAAGGGAAGTTGCTCAAAAGGAAATACCAGACTCCTATTTTAACCTGTCACTCTTCTTAAAATCAGAGCTAACTTTGACTTGTTTTGAAATTTTCAAAAATTCTTGTAATTAACGTTGATTTGAATCAGTTTGATTGGCCTTTGATTAACAATCTTAACTCCATGTGGTAATTGATTCATATTCAGATTCTGATGTTTCAGATGATGAATAATTGGGAATGCCGAATGGGAAGATGTTAAAAGGCAACAGGATCCAATGAGATAATTCTGCGGATAAAAGTGTGCTAAAGCAATTTGAAGATGATCATCTTGAAAAAGTAAGAAAAAGTGAATCTGGTTGGATTAAAATAACATTTGTCTGCTTCTTCAGGTCCTTAGTTTAGGAGTCCCTTCTGAGTATCTGGCAGAAACGTCGATATGAATCTGTCGTAGACGCATTTGTAACACAAGGATTTATTTACGCCAATATCTTATTCTATCTCTGTCGATAAGGATAAGTTTATCAGGAATGCAGGATGGGAAGGTATTTAGTATTTATATTTGGCAGCAATATCGTTATGATTATCATTGTTCAGGTGCTGGGCCCATCATAAAGCACTCGCATCCCAAATGAGCTATGAAATGTTTAAACTGTTGTATAAAATTATATGTGTTCAATCTATATTATGCATAAAAGTTAGCGTAGAGATACTGATGTTAATCCAATGAGCCACATACACTACAGATGGAAGGGAGATTTATTTCGGGGTGAGCTACTATTTCGACTAAAACTACCTCGGTAAAGCGAAGAATGGGGCTTAAGATTTTTTCTGTATTTTTGTTGATGGGAATTATTTGGGGAGTTAAAGCAAGAACTGTACCAATGAATGGCCCTTCGATTTCATTGGGTTAGTAGTGTCTTATGTATTGGGGGATTTATTACGGGGTGAGGGACTATTTCGAGGGAACTACTTTCCGCAAAACTGAGGCTAATGATTTGTTGTCTATTTGGGGGTATGGGGAGTTATTTCGGGAATGGAAGCAAGAACTATAAGAATGGACGGAGGAATGAACGGTCCTTCTCTCTGTTTGCATTGGGTTAGTAGTGCCGATAGTGTAGTAACCTTAGGTTGATGTCCAAGTGCTTATGCAGGTTGACTAGAGTGGATTTCTGTTCTGTCTGATATGAGTAGGTATGGTTGTAGTTAAGGATGTACAAGCTGGTTCTAGTGCAAATTGGCGGAGATGAGGTAAGGTTGCTGTGAGTTATTATTGAAAGGGTAAGTGTGTTGTGAGTGGGAGAAGTCTGTAGCGTTTGCATTTGCAGCAGATTCTAGGATTCCTCTGAATTGGTCAAAGAGGATGAGGTGGTGGTGCAAGTATATAAAGTCACATCCACCAAACCGACCCACTCATTCATCAAAAACCTACAAATTAACAGCATCTCTCCATTTCGAAAAAAATTCAAAATTTAAAAGAAATTACAAGTGTCCACGTTAAGGAGGACGTCAAGGCCCAACTGCCCCCACTGACCCAATTTCGGGATCAGAATAAGTGATCATTGTGAACCAGTGACCCAAGGATTTCAAATATGAGAGCGTTTATTGTAAGTATTTTAAACTTTTTCACGCTGTATAATATATTGAATACAAAAAAGGCATTCCGAAATCAATTGCAGAATTAGATTTCCAAATCTACTTTAATTATTCCTTATAAAAGGGAGTTGAGTAATAAAAAAAGTGAAATTTCCGGAACAATTAGTTCATCTGCTTAGTGGGGATTACAAATTAAGTAAATAAACAAAAAAACGTAATAATTGAGGAATGTCCATCAAGATTCCCCTTTCACTGTCAAAAACATGTCATCTTTTGTGACATTTAATATTTACTTTTATTTTTTATTCTTGCTCCTCTTTGAAGAAAAGGATGAAAAAGGGATAAAAAACCTCAAAGATATTTCATAGAATCTTCTTACTTTCATATTTTGATGTCAATGTAATTTAATAATTGAATCCCGTCATGCTTCAACTAAATCTTCACTCCTCCTAATGATCTCAGGATATTTACTTCACAGAATTACCACCTGTCACTCTGAAACTACAGTCCTATTATATAACTTACAGTTAAACCTATTTTACCTGACATCCCTAATTAGTACTAATTACAGTGTGAGTAAACCTGCCCCTGAGGAGATGGGCATGGAATTCAGGGGAATCAGTTTGCCCCAGTCGTTAAAATTATAATTTTATGGTCCTTTCTCACTTTGCCCCAACCATTGAAAATAATTTACAATTTGTCCATATTCGGTCTTAATTAAAAAATGCCTGGAAAAAGTGGTTTGACCCAATTCTAGTCATTTCTACAAACAGTCAAATGCAATCGCGGTGACAAATTGCAGGATTTTTTTTGGCATTTATATATATTTCTGCTTAGAAATAAATAACTTGAAGGTAAACCAAAACCTCAAGACTGAACAATGACAATAGAAGGGTAATTCCGTGTGTAACAAAATGTTTCGAAACGTAAATGTCATTACCACCATCTCATCTCAATCTTCTATTGCATTCAAAACCATCTTAATGTGTAAACAAAGCAGGGAAATTCTTATAAAACGTCATCTACACCTCAAAATAATCCCTCGATACGAGAGAATCCCATATTTAGGCTTTGGCCATTGGAGATTTTGAAATTTCATATCTTAAAATAGCTTTTTTTCTACAGAATAGATGTATTGATAAGTGATGTTGTAGTAGAGGCCATTAACTCATCATTATTTATTAGTTTCTCATAAAACTAGAACCTGTCGAGAGGGAAAGTCGGGTTTAGTTGGGATTGAATAAAAGAGTAAAGTACCTCGAAATAAGTTAGCCTCGAGACCACGAAAATGTTCTTTCCGATGAATATCTATTGACGCTAATTGTCTTTTGATCTCATCTTTATCCTCATCTCATCAGCCGACTTTGCCAATCGCAAATAATATCAGACCCATTCATCTTTTCATGTCCAAGTGTTTAGGATTAAGTGAGGTACAAATTTAGCCCCCCCCCCCAAAAAAAAAGTTAGCCCCTCCGAGTCAAAGGAAATCATTAATTAAATGCGTTTCTTTGTATTCTGATAAACACTTGTAACTTCAAGCCTCTCCGACATCATCGAAATAGTATGTACAGAGTCCTTGACGGAAATATGACATCTTCAAGATGTCATTTCTCATTTGTCAAACAACTTAGCTTTTATAAATTACATATAAATCCACTTTTATTCGCCCGACATTCAACTTTCCACTTTTTTTTTAATCTTGCAAATCTACAGAGGTAGTTTTTTGGACGTTTATGCATCCGTAATCCATTTCAGGATATTCTGTATAGAGCCAGTGACTTTAGTTTCGGACAAAAATATAGCTTAAGATAAACGTACCCGAAGATCAGTCTACTGTGGGAACTTTTTCCCCCTCTCCAAAGTCTCGGCCTCAATAAAAACAATGATTTAGCTGTCTAGTTTTGATTAGACATTTGATTGAGTCTGTCCAGTTTGGGTCAGTTATTTCGCTATTGTGATTTCGTTAGTGTGTAAACGGGGCATGCTGTGATTTTTTAAAAATAGGATAGGGAACAATAGACTGAGGAAATATTGGAAATGGGATTGTTATTGGTAATTTAATGAGATTGGAGTTGAATGGTTGGAGTAAATAAGAGCTGAAGTTTGTGGAAAGTGAAAGTGGTGAGGAGGAAACCTGATTCACCAAATATTATTTCATGTTTTTATTATCCAATCATCCATTTTAGATCTATTCTATTTTTATCCTCTCTCTCATCTACCTAAATCCCATTTCAAAACAGTCAAAAGCTTTAGAGAGAGAGGATTTAAAATTGTAAAATTGTAATCGGAATTCATGACTAAATCCTCCTTTTGTTTACCCTTCCAAACTCCTATTCAAATCAGCTTTTTAAATTTCAATTAAGAGAGTTAAAGAAGTAGCCGTTACAGTTACCGATTGATTGATAATAAATCACGATCTGATCATAAAATCTCCCTCGGAATAACTGCCCAGGGGTCTTAAATGGGGATTTACAGTAGTTAGTTGCCCATCTTTTTGTGATGAGATTGAATGGAGATTATGAATGGATCTAAGGGATTGGAAAAACGCTGAGTAGATGAGATAATAATGAGCATGTTTTTGTAATTGTGGATCATAACATTTGGAGGGAGCTGTCAAGTCAACCAGTTCGGCTCATTAACTTTTGTTCCTCATCTCAATTCATTTAAATATCATAGCCCCATATTACAGCCTCTCGTATAATATGATTCAGATTCAGTCAGAGATGAGAGATGTGAGTTATTGATCGGAAGATATAAAAATATTTTTGAATGATTTGAATATTTGTGGAGTTGAAGGGTGGGTGCCCAGGAGCCACGGGAAGTCAAATTAATCACATCTCTCTTCTCGATAAATGACTAATTAAAATAAAAGAACTAGACTCAGTTCCTCATTCCTATTTTGAAAGTTCAGTTGTAGTGCTATATGCTTACTATTTAATTATGTTAATTATTGAGAATGCAGGAGGGGAATTGACAACATTTATTTTAATTCTATTTGCATTTTGGCTTGAATTGAGAAATTATATCCTTAAAAACTGGCTGAATTATTTCATTCGAGAATGAGGGATGAAATTTCATGTGAAATTAATAGGGGAAATGAAATCTGAGAATTATGGGCCAGTTTGGCATGTATTTTTAAGTTTTTTTAATTTTTAATTTTTGATGGACATTAGTTTGATATTATTTTTTGTTAATTGTTTTCAGGTGTTAGCATCAGTGTTGATGCTAGTGACAGCTGAACCTCCGACCTCGTACAGTCACCGAAGTTCGGGTCCCAACCTCTCCTTCCAACCCGTACCTTCCGTCGCACAAATTCACATCCCCTCTAATTCTCAATCCGCCCCAAGATCATCGCAATCTCACGCAACTGCACGCTCTTCCCAGACCGCTTTCGCTTCCGCCTCTTCCGGATCACCCTCTTATGCTGCCCCTGCACCCTCTTACAATGCCCCTTCGTCATACAGGGCACCCCAACAACAACAACAGCACCAACAACAACAACAACAACAGTATGTAGCTCCACAACAACAACAATACTTGGCCCAACAGTCCCACCACCAGAACCAATACGCCGCCCCATCCGGAGGGGGTTACCAGGGTCAGTCTCAACCTGCTAATATTCAAGTATCTTATGGCGGGGCAGCCCCACCCCTTCCCCCAGGCGCGTCCTATGGGCCCCCACCCGTGGTCACTGGGGCAGGACCGGATCATGATATTGAATACCGCGTTGTTTATGTTAAAGGTCCCAAGGCCCGTCAACCCGACCTCGTCCTTCCACCCCCACCGCCAAAACAGAAGACGATCGTGTACATCTTGGTGCCCCGAGTTGAGGCCCCTGAGCCCATCATCGTGCCCACTCATGCCCCCACCCCACCCTCCAAGCCTGAAGTCTACTTCATCCGATACAAGGCCAACAAGAAACCAGCGAGAAACAATAACGGAATACCATCGGGTCAATACGGCGCCCCCTCTGCCCCAAAAGCCGTTGTCGTGGACGCCCCGCCCAAGAAACGTGAAGTTGAAGTGAGCGTGACGTCTTCCTCTTCGAAGGAGACGATGAAGGACTCGGAGACGGCAGCTTCTTCGTTCAGCTTCGGGGACCGCGTCCCTGCCTCATCAACCTCCAATTAAATTGTGTCAAATCCCGATTTAAATGTTATTAATTGATAATCATGGAATGAGTGTTATTGAATTATGAACTAATGTAAGGTATGATAAATGACGAGAGATTGTAGTTAAATGCCCCCTTGTTGCCCCTACAAACCCCTCCCAGGCCCATTATCTTACGACAACCGAAATAATCTCCTGGGAAAACCTAGTCTCTTACTACTTTTATACACAAATACTTCAGGCTGCAGTTCAATTCCTATTTTGGACAAATAAAAATATTTGTCACAAAAAAAATTGTCATCTGTCCGAAGACAGGGTTGTTCTTAATCTGTCCTTTCCCAACTTCCTCAAATAAAAACTACCTTTCCAATAAGATATTATTGTGTCCAATCAATAAATGAATAGCTAAATGGTAAAGGAACTCTCGATAATGTTCGTTGAATTTAAATGAAAAAAAATACTTGAAGGAAATAAAAAGGAGAATAAATATTTCAAAGTTGATTGATTGGGTGATTGTTTGATTCCGGCTAATTATGACTTGGTGGTAATTACAATTAAGTTTAGTTGGTGTTAACGGATGGATCCAATTAGTTACAACATATTCCACAGATAGTACATTAATTTTTGAGTAGGATTTCCGTATGACGAAACTATTGAGTCATAAATCGACTCATCTTTGAACTTTTAATTCCTTTTCAAAACCTCGAAAAAGACATTAAAATTCTCCTCAAACGTTCCTGTCTTCAATTATCTCATCATTTTTCTGTGGGAAACTCATTTTTAACGGACCTCACGTACTTTGAAGTTTAAATTCTTCCTCATTACCTTAGGACTGTATAAACATTACATTGTTACTGGCTGTTGGATAGCTGGTACGGTGATTTCGATTTGTGTGGTGGGTCCCATTTATACATGCATGCATTTATATAATAATACAATCTTGCATTTATGTCGAATGTGGAATAAATATGAGGCAAATGGAAAAACCTGCATTTTCTGCAACTATTTCGCGTGTCAATATATGTGATTCATGATTATGGGAAATTGTATCTCAAAAGTCACATCTTCCACATGAATAATGGGGAGCTTTGTTGGGAATACTGATTACATGGCCTATGTAAGCCAAATCTTATTTTACGAAAAAAACCAGATGGATTTCGTGGAATTTACTGTCCGAGGTGGAATATTTGTCGCGGAACGTCTAACTAGAAGTATAAAATGTTTTCAGACAATAATAAACCGATTACAACATCCCGTCGATACTGAAAACACAAATAATCCATTGTTGAGAAGTTAAATCCTAATCATATTCCCGCCGCAAGATGGCCACGAGCACATTGCTCTCTCCTGACTCTCCGGGTTTTTTTAATAAAAACGTAATTTTAAACGACCTTTTGACCTATGTCAACTTTGCTATTGACAAGGGAATTATCATCAAGAGCATTGCGACGATAATTGCGAACTTTTACAACATTGACGAAGTAAATGAAGCCAGGATTATTCTCGTAAATAATAATGACTTTTTACGGACTAAAACGGGGAAACCCTGTCGGATTCCTAAGAATCACATAACTAAAGCACAAGACAGTCAGTTCAAAGTGCTTGCGGATATCACATATCTGATAACCACCATGTCAGCTCTGGACTCTGTGAATTGTGACATTACCTTCGCCAGTGCCAATCTTGCCCGAATTCCTCCGAGAGAGACTGAGGAAATTGACAATTTTCTACTTATGAATCGTTTACAATCACTCGAGGAAAAAGTTGAAAAAGTCACAAATTTTGAGGCACGGGCTGAACAACTGATTGATAAACTGGAGGAGATTGAACGAGGACAGAGTGCACGTAATATACCTAGAACTGCTGCTGATGTGACTAGACCAAAGACTTTCTCCTCAGCTGTTGCAGCTGACTTTACGAGCAGATCCACCACCACTGCTCCTCCACGACCTACCCACATCCCAACTAAAAGTTATTTAGACGATGTTGACCAGGATGGATATACAAAAGTTGTTGGAAAGGGAAAACGTACGAGACGAGCTCCAGTCACTTTCGGCAGCCGGGTTGATAATGAAATCGGAGCGCGATGGACTGTTATGCCGCGGAGAGCGGCTCCTGAACGAGTGCAGAGGGTACATGTATTTGTATCAAGAATTCGAACAGATATTGGCGAGGAGGATCTGAGAGAATGGATGACGATCATGGACATGAAATGTCTGGATATTGAGCTACTACGGACCAGATTTGATGACCAGGACTATCTTTCATATCATATTACTTTAGATAAAGAGGAATATGATTATGATGAATTTCTCTCTCCAGAATTATGGCCCGCCGGAGCGCTAATTAAGCGCTGGTTCCTGCCTAGGAAGCAGTGGGAGAACAATAAATCGAATGAAGATAAAGATAATGACCAAACTATCACTAACGAGCGGAGTTCCACCCAAACACTGAGTCCACCCCATGCTGCTGCTGCTGCTGGAGATGCAAAAATTAATCCTAAATCATCCCAATGACTGACACAACACAACTCAAATTTGCCACATGGAACTGTAGAGGTTTAAAATCTAACATTGAATATTTAAAAATCCAAATTCTTAAATGTGATCTGGATGTTGTGTTTCTTCAAGAGACTTGGTTGCAGGATTTTGAGGCAAATATAGTGACAGACCTATTAATAGAATATAATGGATACTCTAAATCTGCAATGAATCCAAATGTTAAATGCCGAGGAAGACCCTACGGCGGAACTGCCTTTCTATGGAAAAATGCCCTTAGCCCGTTTATTAGTGTAATTCAACATGAAGATTCTCGAATCTCCATGATTAACCTGACGCTGGATGACGAGGAAATCCTTCTCGTCAACTGCTATCTCCCCACTGCAGACCAACCTCATCTGCAAAGCGAATACTTTGCAATGCTGGCCTCAGTATACGATTCTCACGAGTGCTCAAAAGTGATAATATCTGGTGATTTCAATTGTGATCCGTATAAACACTATAATTTTTGTGAATTAAGCGATATGTGTACTAAGATAGGGTTAAGTTGCTGTGATATTTCCATGTTACCGTCTAATACCTACACCTACTTTAACGATGCCTTAAGTGCATACAGCTGGGTTGATCATGTTATCACCTCAGACAATGTAACTGCAAATGTGACTGAGATAACAGTATGCGAGACTTCGCCAAGCGATCATTTGATGTTAATTTTTAAAATTAGGCTACCTAAATATATACAACCCACAGCTGCAAATTCTGTAAATAGGAAAAAATACTTAAATTGGAAAAAATGTAATCGTGACATGTTGGAAAACTATTATAACCTGACTAGGGATAGGCTTTTGCCAATTCTCAATAGTATGACGAATCATAATCCTGTAAATATCTCTAATATTAATGATCAAATTGTAAATGCCCTTCGATCTGCGGAGGAACAGTGCTATGTGCAGAAAGCTAGTCGACGACGCCTTCCTGGTTGGAATGACTTTGTTAAAAAGGCGTATGCCAACTACAAGGCGGCATACGCTCGGCATCGGAGCAACCCCTCCTGTTACAAACTTCGACAGGAACTACTAAGTCTGAGGAGAGATTTCAAATCAGCACTACGGCGGTGCAACCGCAACAAAAAGCAGATAGAAGCAAATAATCTAGCTGAAATGTGCTATGCTAAAGATTATAATAATTTTTATAAGAATGTGAAATCTGTGATCAGTAGTAATAAGAATTCTATCTCTAATAAGATAGAAAATAACATAGGAAAACGAGACATATCTAATTTCTGGAAAGAACACTTTAGTGAAACTTTCAACAGCCAAAGAACTCTATCGCACCTTGTTAACTCTGACAATAGTTTTGACAATTTTAGCTATGAGGAAGTGACTGATACTTGCTGGAAGCTAAAAAAAGGAAAAGCTAGGGGGCCTGATGGCATTTGTGCAGAAAACATATTATATGCTCATGAGAGTATTTATAGGCTACTTAATGTGTTAATGAATCTATGTGTTAAAACATCCACCTTGCCAAAAAATCTCATGAAAGTGTCAATTGTCCCAATCCTTAAAAAGAAAGGGCTAAATGCTACAAAAGTTAGAAATTATCGACCCATTGCTCTAGCCACAACATTCTCGAAAGTAATCGAACGGCTGCTATTATCAAGAATCCTTGATTATCTTAAAACGACGGACAATCAATTTGGATACAAAAAAAAAATTGGGACGGAAATGGCGATCTTCTCTCTTCGACAAGTTATCGCCTATCACATTGAGCGAGGCACTCCTGTTTATGTGACATATTTGGACGCTTCCCAAGCATTCAACAAAGTCGATCATGTAAAGTTGATCGAAAAGTTAATTGAGAAAGGCTTTCCGGGATACTATGTGAACTTGCTAATTTTTTGGTTTGATAATCAACAATTTTTTATTACATGGGGAGACATTATCTCGACCTCCTTTCCGGTTCGACAAGGCGTACGGCAGGGCGGAGTTCAGTCTGCCTACCTGTATGCAACATATATGGATGACCTGAGTAAAGCACTTACAAGGACTGGACTGGGTGCTAGAATAAATGGAAGGATGATCAACCATTTGATGTATGCAGATGACATATGTATTATGACCACGTCGATCCGAGCGATGCAAAACCTTGTGAAACTGTGTAATGACTATGCAAACCTGCACAACCTCGACTTCAATCCGACAAAAACTGAGATGCAGTGCTACACCCCAAGTTTTTTATTTGAGATCCGAGAGGAGATAGGATTTAACTTCAATGATACTTTTGTAAAACACAATGACAATGTAAAATACCTAGGCTATACAATCTCATGTAGAATTAAGTACAAATCTGTGATTTTTGATGATAATATAGAGATTAGGAAGCGGATAGGAGAGATATATGCTAGAGCAAATATGATAAAATGCTATTTTAAGCTATGCTCCAATGAAGTAAAATGTAAGCTATTTCAAACGTACTTATCGTCGATATATTGCTGCGGGTTATGGAATTGTGATATTACCAAAACTCATGCTGTAAGAATTGCCCATAACAATGCTCTGCGTATTGTATTTAACTTGTCCAGGCGCTGCAGTGCCTCTGAAGCATTTGTACAACGTAGGCTAAATAATATTTGTTATATTTTGAGGAAAACTGTCTATTCTTTAAAACAAAGAATATCTACAACTCAGAACTCAATTGTTAAAACCATCTTCGAAACTCTTTTTTTATGTAATAAGAAGTGCAAACTAGCGCAGATATGGGAAAGGCTGTTATTTGTTTAAGAATATAAAATTAACACTATTTTTACTTTACTTCAAACTGGATCTGTACACATGTAATAAGGTCTGTCATATCAATAAAATAATAATAATAATAATAATAATAAACACGAAAATAGACATGCGGTAATTTTAGAAACACTGAAATAGGTTTATAGTATATATTGTAGCAAGGGTTTGGTCATAATTTTAAACTCAACAATGTTACAAGTTGAACTGATCGTTGATTTTTAATTTTTTGACCAATTTTTAATAAAAAAAATATAAAATTATATGTCTAACACTACCATGTATCTTTTTAATGTTTCATTTTTCAGGTGAAATATAATTTTGCATCTGTGATTGTAGAATAGTATATAGTGGTTGATGGATGTGGTGGTAGAGTTCAAGTGAATGTAGTTCAACAATGAAGTGATTGTTGAGATGTCTCAATTCTGGGGTGATTTGAGTGAGGAGGAAGTGTGCTCATCCAACGATTACTGAAACCACTTATTCTTCTTCTTACAAGGGCCATCCACAATTACACATAATTACAACAAATCATACCTACTCTCCCTCTTACTTTAGTCTAGAATAAAATAATTCTAAATATGGATTATAAGCCTTTGAACAACCTATGTAAACTTCAAATGCAGACAAAGGAATATGACTTATTTTTAAAATCAGGAGTTAGATAATCGCTTAAATTCAAAATTATCGATTTTAAAGTACCGCAAATGCATAATAATGAATAATTGACTCGATCTGATTCTGATAGGAAGGAAGGCACCTCAATTAAACAAGAAATTTCACATTCCTCAGCACTATATAATTGCCTCTCTTAAGGACTTGATGTTATTGATTATTAAATTCTGATATGGATCATCAGTTCTTAATAAGGGCCAAATACTTGTTTGTCTTTTACTGTTTTGCTGCGATTTGCATATATGTGTTTTTATTTATGAGTTGTGAATGAGTTCAGGAGTCAATCGCTTTTGCCCATTTTTGTAAACAAGGATATTATAGCATGTTACATTTTATTTCAACTCCATTTCCTTCAACAACCAAATCATTTCCTCTCATAATTGGATCAAACCTTCACGAATTCACATTTCTTATAATTATAATTTTAATTTTAAAATTTGGGTGACTATTTGCTTAAAATTAGCTTTTAGCAATTAATGATACAAGCTTTTCTACCAAATTGGCAAATCCTTCCTTTACAAAAATTGTCTAGAATTTCTCAATTGCACAAGTACAACTTTAGACCAGAATTACATTTTAGACCTTTTATTACTATTTTTTATTAATAAATAGTAAAAATACCTGGATTGATCAATCCCAGTGAAAACATCCCTTTCGTAATAAAGTTTAAAACATTTTATTCTTGATGTCGTAACTTAATCTCGTGTAGTGTGATGTGATTTTAGAATTGGGGTGCGTGGGATTGGAATTAAAATGACAAAAAAGCTCAATTTTCCGTATTGCAGTTGTACACATTTATGGTACAAAGAGGAGTTGATCATCATAAATAAATAAATAAACTCTTTAAATTGTAATTTTTAATAATTCCATAACATTTTTAATTTTACTAATAATAATTTGTTGGGCAAGGGATTCCATATCCAATTTTAATTCATTCAAAAAGGACCATTCATAAACATAGAATATCTATGAAAATAAAATAGCACCAGGAGAACGAGCATGTTCCTGAACGTATCCCCATATGGGGACTTATTTAGGGGGTTTTGTTGTGTTCTTTAAAAACTCGCTATTCTCAAAGAAGATGATTTAATTCAAGATGAAGATGACGGTTCAAATCGCATTGAGGTCTGCACAATGGTCCCGTGCTTCAGGAAACTGTACAATAAAACCCCTTGCTCAAGATTCTCGGCTAAACACTTTGCATTTTTTTAAATCCGAGACGTTGAATTAATTTCCTATTATTATTAAATCATATAAATTAACAATCATAGTCTCATTTCACGCCAGCCTTTGTGTTTTCCTAATTTATTTACCAATTTTACATCCTCGTCCAAAGAGGTGGCAGTAAATGAGGTGCGTTCCCGCACAATTAAATTCCTAACTCAATTTTGAAGATTATTTTGAAGTTCCGATCTTTTGAAGAACAATTATGCAATCCCTTTGGAGTATGATTTGTGTGCTAATGAGATTCTTGTTCTGAAGAGGACGTTTCCAAATATTGTGGAAAATTAAAAGATTTTGAAAAGGAGATGTCGAATTATGTCATCCTAATTATAATGATTTGGATTTAATGGTGCTGGTAATTGTAGTGTGTCTTGAATGTTTGAGATGGAGACTTCAAGGATCGTTAGCGTTGGGGGTTGTTGTTTTAGAATAATGCAAGTCTAGACTCTCGGATTGAAGATTACAGAGAGCAAGTCATTAAATTAAGTCATTAGCAATCATTTTTTAAATTCTATTCCATTCAGACTTCAAATTATTCCCTTTTATTTTTAGGAATATTTGAGTTACATCTATGTTCAAGGGCTCCATCAATCATTTCAAAATAGTAATGTCGCAATGTCGAAGGAAACCTTACCAAGTTTTTACTATAAAAACTGATATAAGTCCCTCTGGGGACTTATTCTGGTGTTTATAAGTATATAATATATTTCATATAATTAAACGATACCGCAAAATTGGCTGGAAGAAAAAAGATTTTTTTATCTCGAATGAGTCTAAAAATATTAGCCGATTATGAACCTTGGTTGCAACCTAATGAAGCAAAAAAGTTGTGACAAATGTCCTGACCAAAAAAAGTACATATTTTTCTGATTCCCCGATTTCTCAAAAACAAATGTTGACAACCACATTATTTAAACAAAGACAAATTTATAATTTCGTCTGATCCAAGACCTAAGCCTCTACAACTCCAATGATTTTATGAGTTACGAACGTTTTAAATACAATTAAAATGTTATTTGCCAACCTTTTTGCAACCATCTAAAGCGTGGTGCTTAAATACATATTCCTTGGGTTTATTTACACAATTACAAGTTCAGATGGCACTTTGTTGCCGATATAGTTTAAAATAAATAAAATTAAAAATCAACGTTGCTACTCGGATCTCGTCAATTCTTGATTTTTGTAATTTGGCTTGGCTAATAGATAACTAACAAGGGAAGTACCCGGGACGTAACTCTCAGAATCGCTTGATATTTTTTAACAACATTTTTAGTAGGTTCAACACAATAAATATCAAGCGATTCTGGGTGTTACGTCCCGGGTACTTCCCTTGTCAGGCTAATTGAATTTGCTTCTTATTAACTTTATGACTTTAGGAATTACAATTTCTGTTTGAGATGAAATGAAGGGTTGCATCTATTTATGGAGTTTAAAAGATTAAGAACAATTGGCGTTTCCGATTTAACATTTTGAAAGAGGTGTAGTGGACGTAAACTATTCCAACTGATTGAAGTTAAGGAGTTTTGGCTTTAAGCGTCCCTTTCCCTTTCTTATCTAAAAATGAAATACGGCATTTTATTGGAATTAATTCAGTTCCTTTCCTTAAACTACAATTCTTTCCTCAATGAAGAACATCTTTTGCTGACATAATAACACGAGGTCCACTAAATGTCAATCCACAAAATCGCCATATATGCAATCCACGCACATTCAGAACTATCTATTTTACTCATATTTACTGACCAACCTCGTTATTTTAAACCACAATTTCAATTCGAAAAAAATATTGTGTAATAACTGATAACCATCTTCTGTTCCTCAAAGTGTATTGATTTACGAATGGGAGGTTTTAGTAAGATATTTAAGTGTTAAAACTAACTGAAAGCACGGTGAAGATCATTTACGGAATCAATCTAAATTGTCCCAAAATGTGCGTTTTAAAAAAAATCTGAATTTAAAATCTGACAAGGGAACATTCCCAACTGTAGCACTCCGATATTTTTTAAACCGGTGTCATAGCGGGCGCTATTTCAGGTAT
Organism: Desoria tigrina; assembly: GCA_906901685.1. NCBI lineage: Eukaryota > Metazoa > Arthropoda > Collembola > Entomobryomorpha > Isotomidae > Desoria > Desoria tigrina. The sequence goes on from CAJQTU010000058.1 coordinate 638,224, forward strand.
TCCTATAGTAAATCCTCGTTTAAATTTTGCGAAAAGGCTGGTTCAGCGCAATACTAATTTGGGGGTTCCTCCAATGTTAACTCCCTATCTCCGTCGCGTATTTTCAGGGAAAAGTGGTGAAAAAGGGAAAACTCGACTTTCCACCTCTCCTCCCCTTCTCGCCCATCCTAATTTTTAACGTTAATTAAGCGTCGCGGTTCCTGAGCTTCCGACCGACTTTACTAGTTCAAATATATTTTATGCACCCATAGTTCCTATATTAAAGTTTCATTATTTTAATTCTTCTTTCCAATGAGACCGATTTGAAAAATATCGAGGTGGTACAGTTGGGAATGTTCCCTTGTGAGTTTGCTTATATAGAGAACTGACTTGATTTGTGGCTCGATTGAGGAAGAACCGGTGGAACCTGAAACTGCATCCCAGAAGCCCTTCATTAGTCTAAACATCTCTAGAGATGAATAAGTTAGGAAGTGAGGAAAGGCTTCATCCACTTCTTATTCTTATGTCACTTGACTAGAGGTAGAAGATAGAAGCCTCTTCGTAAGGCACTTCCGGTCCAACCAATTCTTAACCTCTTCTGACTCTTGTTTACTCCATTTACCAGCTCATACTATCTTACTATTGACAACACCCAAGAAACCTATTTTGTAGCCATAAACTGCATTATTTTACACATGTTCCGTCATTTTATTTATTCAAGAGGAGCCTCTCGTGTTACAAGGGGCGATGATGATAATATGTCAATCTCTTGTTTTTCTCTACAACTCTCGATAAATGAACTGCATCCTTCCCAAAAGGGAACAAGTGACGAGATATGGAAATTAGATCCAATTTACAACTCCCAATTTCGTCCATTCCTTGTATATAAACATTTTTTGCCTATTCTTCCCGATTTCAGTCACTCTTCATCCATCTTCAAGGAAGCAAGACAGTTTTTTAGCCCAAGATGAAGCTATTTTTGGTAACTTTTTACTTTTTTATACAAAACTCTTAATTTCTTTTACTCTGTAGTGTTAATTAATTTAATTAATGTCTTTTAACTGAAGATCTTGGCATCGTCACTGGTCCTGGCCAGTGGGCAGGAGTACGGGCAAAGTCAGAAACAACAAAATCCGTCCGGAAACACGGGAAGCAAGAGCCCGACGAGTTTCTTTACAACTGTCCTCTCGGGTCTTAACACGGGGATCAATGACTACCTCAGTTCACCGGGTTAGTTAGCATTAATTAATTGGTTACAATTTTAGGATATTAATGGAAGATAAAAGAACAACAAAATCTCGATGTTTTAAAATTGATCTTCCAACTTTACAATTACATCCTAAAATCATACAAAAAATTACGATTTTCAGATTTCCAAGACCTCCGTAAATCGGCGGAACCGAAAAAGCCCCCTTATTCCGGGCCCATTAAATTCCAGCCAATAAACTTGAAGGGACTTCCGGTCATCGAAAGCATCCCTTTCGCTCGTAAATTGCAAGACGCTTTCTTCCAAAAGGCAATTCAGCCATCTTTCCAATTCAAAACCACGAAAGCCCCGACCCCTGAAAGGGCGCCCCTCGCCCCATACGCCCCCAACCCACATCAATACAAAGGGACGTTCCTGAAGGAAGGGAGCATCATCCCTTCGAGGGGCATCCGAGTCACCCTTCCGCCCCTCCAGCACTCCAACAGCCCATTCTCTGCAACCATAAGGGAGGCACCCGTTTCTCAACAACAGATCCACCAGTCCCTCAACAACAAAAACAATTTTAACAATAACAACAATGCCGGGGCAATTATTAAAGCCCAACCCTTCCAGCTAACTCGAAATCTGGGCTATTCCAATAACCAGAATGTAAATGACTTCAGGGCGTCTTCGGCTCCTGCATTCCGAACTCGGATTGTTGAAGCGTACAATAAATCTCCGATTTCCTCGTCAGTCGTTCAGGGTTTCGAAATATCCAATGCCATTAACTTGATCGAGGAGAGGAAACCGGAGACCTATGCACAAATTCAAAACTTTGGAGATTATGAGGTTAGAGTTCAAGATCAATCTCAATCTCAGAGGGCGGAGACCTATGGCGCCCCTCCAGCTGGAAATAGCTTCCGGCCATTGGTCAGTAAGTCTTATTTCGCCCCATCCGGTACTTCATCATACAGCGCCCCGTCCGCTCAAAGCGGTTCTGAATCATATGGTGTTCCATCAGCCACCGTGTTTAATGATGCTCCATCGGTTGAAACTGTTGGACAGCCCTATGGCACCCCAGCCGATGTTCCCATTTTGAAGACTAATGATGTCCCAGTGGGACAATCTTACGGGGCTCCAGCCGCTGTAGAAGCTTCCCAATCTTACGGCGCTCCTTCGAGCCAAAGCGCTTCCCAATCTTACGGCGCTCCTTCGAGCCAAAGCGCTTCCCAATCTTACGGCGCTCCTTCGAGCCAAAGCGCTTCCCAATCTTACGGCGCTCCTTCCAGTCAAAGCGCTTCCCAATCATATGGCGCTCCTTCGAGCCAAAGCGCTTCCCAATCGTATGGCGCTCCTTCCAGTCAAAGCGCTTCCCAATCATATGGCGCTCCTTCGAGCCAAAGCGCTTCCCAATCCTATGGCGCTCCTTCCAGTCAAAGCGCTTCCCAATCATATGGCGCTCCTTCGAGCCAAAGCGCTTCCCAATCGTATGGCGCTCCTTCCAGTCAAAGCGCTTCCCAATCCTATGGCGCTCCTTCGAGCCAAAGCGCTTCCCAATCGTATGGCGCTCCTTCCAGTCAAAGCGCTTCCCAATCATATGGCGCTCCTTCGAGCCAAAGCGCTTCCCAATCGTATGGCGCTCCTTCCAGTCAAAGCGCTTCCCAATCCTATGGCGCTCCTTCGAGCCAAAGCGCTTCCCAATCCTATGGCGCTCCTTCCAGTCAAAGCGCTTCCCAATCTTATGGCGCTCCTTCAGCTAACGTGTTTAATGACGCTCCATCCGTTCAAACAATCGGCCAAGCGTACGGAAGCCCATCGGACGTTCCAGCTGCCCAGGCTTACATAACCCCAGCGGGTCAATCTTACGGAGCTCCAGAATCATCTCTTCCAGACCCAACGTCCTTCCGTCTGGACGGAGGCAACAGCGGTTACTCTTCTGGCCAGGAGAGCGGAGCTGCCGACAACGTGAATCATATCTTTGTACATGCAGCGCCCCAATCTGCCCCCGATGCCCCAGCCCCTTATCAAGCCCAAGCCGAACCCGAAGTTCACCAACAGATTATCTTCGTTAAAGCCCCAGCTCCTGCCCAACAAGGTCAAACATTTGTGGAATTACCGCCCCAGCCCGAGACAAGGACGAAGGTCTACGTTCTGGTGAAGGAGCCAGAGAGGGGCGAGGATTCGATACGAGTTGTCGCCCCTGCCCCCACGACCCCTTCGCCACCAGAAGTATTCTTTGTTCGATATGCGAATAAAGGGGGCGATGGTGGAGGTGGGGCATCCGGTTTCACTTCTGCTGGGGGCTCTCAACAAACTGATCTCCTCGCCCCTCAGACGACTCTTTCCGGTTATTAGATTTCTACTATTCTTTTAAGAATAATTCTGGAAATTCTATCAAAAGTTTCCGAATCTTGTTATTAGTTTTGTACATTATATTTCTGTTGTAAATATTCGGTGTGAATAAAGGGAAAGATTTAAAATATTATATAGCATTAAGTTTACAAACAAGTATTTCATCGGGGTATTATATCTGAGGCAGTTAGTTGATTCGTTGAGTTTGAACCCGATTATTTGTTAGCCAGAGATATAACTCATTTATCATATGAAGTAACTGTATAAAAAACAATTGAACTACAATTAATGGATGTCAGACTTAACAAGAATGGATAGATCTGATCTAAGATACCTAATCCTAATCATAAAATTACCCCCTGTGAATATCTTATTTTGCAGTTTTAACAATCCAATTACAATTCTCCATTTAAAGACTAATTTTTATGGCAGTCTGTGAAATACGTCGTATCGTTAATTCCTGGGATACTTCAAAGTGGAACCCTCCATATCCATTTCCTGTTGCACCTGATCGTTGGGGGCTGCAGGTTGGGGTCCCAAAACGCGCTCCCGATTCCTGCCTTGGAAATTGGTCGTTGATCCCACCACCATTTTCCGCTGCGTCTCAACTTTCACGAGTTTGTGGACCCTGGGCTTGCGGCACTGATCCGCCGTAATCAAATCACTGAACTCATCCGTGAGGATCTGCGCGATTTGTTCCGCGTTGTCGGGATTCATTTCGACAATGTTAGAGTTGGAGGGGCGGAACTTGTAGCGCTTCATGTAGTCCTTCCAAACCTCAATCTTGTCTCCCGCGATTAGACCCAGGAGGTAAATGCCTTTCTTCTCTAGTACATCCTTCACTAACTTCACGGAGGGCGGGTAATTGCTGCAGTCGTCACGACCCTTACCCCGTGCATCCGGACGGGGCACCTACACACATTTACATTTATATATCAAATTACAGTACCTTAAATTGGGGGGCTATTTCGGGGTTTGTTAGTTCTATTTCGAGTGACTTTTAGGCAAATTTTGGGCTAAAAAATTGTAAGTTTGGATTCGATAGTATGGGGACGGACCTGTTCCTCGACCCCGGGCTCTTCCTTTGACTTCCAACTCTCGTCCGTGGTCACAGCAATGACCTTGTAGACCTTCTTTCCCTTTCGTGATCCGGATGTTGACCATCCAAGCAACCTACAGATCAGATCCACAGATGTACCAATTGTTTCAACTCATGTCTCTCTTTTACACTGTTTAAGGTGAAGCAGAATTAAAGGTGTTTAGTAAGCTTAACTCCAAGATGTTTCACTGTGTGTGTGTACCTGTCGGTGGCAGTGTAGAGGATAGCAGCTAAACTGGACTCGGGTCCATCCCTGCCCCCACTCTGCACTTTGACGGAAGCGACTCCGTTGATGATCTTGGAGTGTTGGTGAGTGAAGGTCTGGAATAGTTTGTAGCAGTAGCCTCGGGGTCGGTTGAACTCGTTGGGATGGTCCACGAAGGCCGTCAGGGCAAACTCCGTCTCCGGAAACACGGAGGTCATGCTCTGCAGGAACTTGGGCATCAGCGCCTTCAACTCCGACAGAAACCCTACGCATACAAGTTCATATTACTCATGAGAGGAAAAATTTACTTAATCCCATTACTATATTTCAATTGCATAAAAAATCAAGTTTGGAAATAGAAAAAATTAAAAAACCTTGATAAGTGTAGGTAGCATCCTGAACGAGGGCCAACTGAATCACTGCATTCGAAAAGTTTCCTCGGCACACATCTCCCACTTTAATTGCCCAATAAACAAGTTAATTAAACCACTTAATTAGTCTACCTTTTATTATCTTACGACTTTTAGTTGGAATAGGAATAGTCGTAATAGTGACACATTGGAATAAATCCCCATGTCAAAGTCGAACATGGAATGGAATTAAGGAATACGTTTTTATGTTTGTCAAAAGTCTTATGATTCCTTGGGAGAATGATTCTTTTTAATAAATCCCCAACCCTACCTACTACCCTCCCAATCCCATCCTTTTCGACGCCATAAATTCCCACGAGGTAATATTATGACAGTTTTGCCCGTTGGATTGTTTTAAAATTTAAAGTCTATTAATTAATAACTAATTTTTTTATGAATGTTAATATTTGGTAATAATATGAACTGACTAACCCGTTCCTCCAATTACAACTGCTAGGAGAGAAATGATGAAACGGAACATGATTTTAGCAGTTAAACATCTCGTGCCTCGCCCACTTTCATACTTTTTCCATTCTGTCGAAATTTGCAGGAAATTTAATTGAGATTAAATATCGAAATCGCTTCGGAACTGACCATATTTAAGTCCAGAATGGATTTCATAAGTTTACAAGCAAATCCCAGACGATGAGGAATTTATCTTTTGAAACTACGATCCAATTTCATAGTATTTTAGTTACTGTTGCGTTGGTTTGAAGGGACGGGTTTTGGTTAAATTTCATTTATTCACGTCAAAACAGTAAATACAAGAAATGGTAAACACGGAAATGAAATGCTAACTAAAAATAGTAAACATTTGGTCACTATAAGCCGGTTTTCTATTTTAAACCAAGAGGCAAAACATGAGGATAACATACTCTTAATTTAACTTAATTATCACTTAAGTATTAGCTCAAAAGACTAAATTTTACTAATTTTACTTAATAAATTTCCAGGCAACAACTAGAGTAATCCATAGCCATACTGGAGTTATCATTGCAAATTATATCAGATTGAAATAAAGTAAAATATAATATCAAAATATGAAGTCCACAATAATTAATTTTTATTTATGAACAAAGTATGGAATAAACCTAACTTAACCAACCAACCAAAAGATGTTCATAAACACAATGTAACTAGCGAAAATTGTTTGCAAAGATTTCCGAAATTTAATTGACAATTTGCTAAAAATCACTAGCAAAATGAACTGCAAACTATGATTAATCATCCACAGCTTTCTGCTTGTAAAACAATGGTATTTTGGATAGAAAATAATAAGATATGAGTGTCTGAATTAATTAATTAAATTAAAATTGTCGTCTGAAGGGCGAAGAGGACAAATCCACCCAAGTTGTCATAAATCAGAGAGAAACATAATTTGTAATTCGCATTAATTGTCCTTTAATTCTTTCCAACTCTCGCTTTTTCTATTAAACTTAATTTATATTTACTATTAAAATAATTCTTTTTGCCACCACCGTAGACTCGTTTTTGCACACTTTGCATGTCAATTTCGCACGCTTCCCTCCTCATTTAATCCCACTACCAAACGACACAGTGTCTTTAAAAACTGAAACATATTTAAATCCAACACCGTGGCTCTTTCTTGTTTTTATTAATTATTATGAATTTCATTCATTGGGCCGTTCATAAATTAAAATCCCACTTTTAAAACTCTAAAAAAAACTTGTCAACTCCCATCCTATTTTATGACAGACCCATTGTTTTTAAAATGACCACACTGCATCTCTAAATAACAGGATAATCGTGGCTGTTTATTCCAATCTCTCATAATATTTTGCACTAACTCTCTTCTATAATGCTTCATTTTAAAAAAATGTAAGAATTTCTTATTTTAGAAATAAATCCCTCCGGCATCCTGTAAATGTAAAGGGAAAAAGAGGAAGGGGTTTATGACATAAATCCATTGTCATTTCAGGTTCTGCCTGGGAAACTTCCGGTTTTTGCATTTTTATACAAATAATAACATTCTAATGCAGACATTAGACGTTTAAGGAAAGATATTCCCACAAGATTATTCACTATTGGCATTTGTTAACGAGGAACTCGGAGTAATGACTAGAGTCTAAATCTTTAGTCACTTTCAATCAACTCGATCCTCAACAACGGATCAGTTTATCCCGAATAATTGGCAAAATGAGGCTTGCCACTTTTGTAAGCTCCATTTATTTTTTAAATTTCACCTGAAATTCATATTTCGATTCGTATTAACTGACTCATTATTTTCAGATAACTGTATTGGTTTTGATATTGAATTCGTGGCCATCGGAAGCCTCAAAATCAAAATCCAAGTCCCGACGGTCCTCGTCTACAGGAGATTCGGATTACAGGGAGCTAGGATACGAGAACGCTGGCTATTACAATTACAATAGTGAGTCGGGTTCGAAACCGAATAAATTCAATAGTGCTACGTCCTCGTCTCATGTCCTTGGATTCAGTACATTAGTGAAAAGTGACCCCTCGGGTTCTAGTTTAAATTCGGCTGGAAATGGGGAGAGTAACGGATTGGAGAGTGAAGTGAATTCGGCCCCCGATGAGCCAGGGCCCGCATCCCTTAAGGAAATCCAGGATTCTTACATCCAAAGCCTCGTTCAGTTGCAGTCAAACCCCAAGACAAGTGGTTATTCGGGTGGGATGCGGATAATTGACCATCATTACGAGGATTTAAGTGGTCCTCGAGAGGTCAGTTCGGATTACAAGGTTGAAGTGCCCAAGGAACATTTGTTCCAACTTCAAGAACCCAAGGAACCTGAGATTCCGATTGTGTATGGACACACGAGTCCAGGGCTACAAACGCCCTACGCCACTTACGATAACCCACCTTATGAGGAGGAGTACAAGGACCATTCTAAGGACACTTATCATCATCGAAACTACAATTACAATCCCAAGATCCATAATTACAATCAAGAGACGCCGATAATCACTGCCGATGTGTCACCCACGACTGATTACAGGAACGGGAGGGACTTGAAGGCGGATTTCAGGCCCTCTGAGCCCTTCGTTCCGACTTATGCGACGGAACCTTCGATTCTGAGGGGATTTACACCCAGTTTTGGACCTCCTTTGAAATCTTCTGTAAATCATGTTTACAGGAATGAAGGGCAAAGTCCTCGTAATTCCGTTCAGGATGATTATAGTCAATTCCACTATCCCAGTTCTAGTGATAAGCATTCACAGGAATACACCCACCAGGATTCCAACCCGAGTCCTCCAAATCTTCCAATAAGTTCGAAAGAACTACCCGTTCATGTTGAACCGGAGACTCCTCCTCCTCATTTCCAGCCCCAGACACCTGAACCCAGTCACATTACAACGAAAGCTCCAACTGATCCGGGGGCAGTTGATCAGGATCACGATTACAAGCTCGTTTTCATAAAAGCTCCAGTGGAAGGTGACAAAAATGCGGAGATTAAGTTGCCATCTCCGAGTGGAGATCACAAAACAGTCGTTTACCTCTTGTCTCAATCCCAAAGCTCTAATTTGGACTCGAATTCCCTGAAAGAGGTGACCCCACCGACCACACCCCCTCGCTCCAACCTATACTTCCTCCAAGACAACAATTCAAGCCCCCCGAATTCCGACTCTTCCAACCCGAATTTATTCGATTTCCTAAATTCTCCTCAAATTCGAACTTCCAATCCATACGATCTCCAGAATCTTCGAACTCTTCAGAATTTGCAGAATCTTCAGAATCTGCAGAACTTCAAGCCTTCAGCTCAACCGAACCTGGTAACTGTCCCTCCTTACGGGGACATACAAGGCTATTCCAGGGCCCTTACTCAACAACACAGTCAGAATAATTTACAACTAAACCCTGATTTTTCACAAGTACCTTATTCAACACTGAATCCCCTAATAAATCCTTACTTGCAAAGTCCAACTCTACAAGAACCAAATCCCACCTATGCTTCCTTACTGAATCAGGTACAGCAATCAGCGTATGGTTATCCACAAGCCCAACCTCAGTATCACAACCAATTAACCTCTCCCTACCAATCAAACCAGAATATTCAATACCGGGATCAATTGATCCCTCGAGGTCCAGTGTCCCCGGGGTCAGTGCCCGTAAGTCAAGGAGGGCCTTATCCAAATTCTATAAACCACTTGACGAATATCCGAGATAACGGATTGCCTCAGACCTACGCCCCGACCTTCAACATAGGAATGGTCCCAACTGGTCCAACTACGGAGCTCAAATACACAACAACTCACAATCAGAATCCATCACCGGAAACGAACTCTAATCCGAATGGTCGGTATTACATGGACGGGAACACAATCGCGGATCTACTGAAAGCGTACGGTATCGAACCCAGTTCTAGTTCCCACGCTAATAACTTGCAAAATATTCAAAGAGATTCTCGGGGTTCGGAATCGGAGACGAGTTCCGTGAGTCGAACTCATGCAGAGTCCGATTCCGATAAATATACGAGGTCCTTGACAACTATTCAACCAACGATTACAATTACAAGTCCCATCTCCACGTCGACAAGTTCGACAAGCACCACAACTCCAGCACCGACAACCACTTCCACAACCGTGCCACCCACAACTCCAACGACTACAATAACCTCAACTACATCAACAACGACAGCCGAAACCACAACGCCAAGTACAACAACAACATCAACAACAAATCAGCCAAAAACAACAACAACAACAAAAGGGTCTAGTTCCCCCCAAAGCGTTCAAATCCGAATTCCTCTAGTAACGGACCTCCTGGACGACGAAGAGGAGTCCTCGTCCAAAAGCGAGGAGGAAGTTTCAAGTGAAGAAGACGAGTCGTTCGGCCGAAAGGAGTTGGATTTCAAATCCAAATCTCCTCTCAGTTCCTCCGAAAAAGCGTCCTTGCTTCGAGAGAATTCGCTGGAAACGCTGAAGAAGAACTTCGAAAAGACGCTTAGGGAGTACAAAGCGTCAGTACCGCTCTATTTCGAAGCAATTAAGAAGTTAGGGGGTGTGGATGATAAGCCCCTATCTTCGTCAAGGGGAGAGGGTGACTTATCTTCGAGTGAAGAATTGAGAAAGAAGACTCGGATCAGCGCGTCGGAAGCGCGGAGGTTGCGCGGTCAGCGTCGCATCACAAAAGTCAGGAAGCCCAAGAGGCAGAAGCGGAAGCATCACAAAACACCTCTCCATCAAACCCTTTTTAATTAGCCATTCTGTTAATTGCCCCTATTTAACTCACCCTTACTATTGATTCAATAAATGACTTATTTTGTTATACAGAGTTGAACAGTTTAACTGTTTCAATATTTTAATCCACCCGAGAATAGGAAGGAACTTGTTCCTTTCCGAACTTAACCAATAATTAACTCGTTTACATGGGAGAAATAATTATACCCTTTAGTAAATAGAAAGTAAAATTACCAGTCTTGCATAACCAATATAAATTATGAATACTAACACTAGTTTAATTGTTTTAAGGCATAACCAGCTCAGTGGCTTAGGTTATAGGTGACAATTCCTGGTGACACAAATGTTCGGCTCTTATTAAAAATCAGACCAGAATAACCGGACCATTTATTTATTTTAACACTGTAATTAGTTTTGCTGCTAATTGGGTTTTTTTTACGAACTTAATTAGCAGTTTGAAGGGAAATGGGTGTAGGTGTTGAGAGTCGAGGATTGAAGGATATGGCTCAGAAGTTGTATCTAAAAATCTTACTCTTAAAACTGTGAGGTTGAGATTAAACATCCAGATCCTTTTGTTTCAAAAGCTCAAACTTTCTAATTAAATGTTAATGATCTTAACTCTGATTGCTAATTTGTAGTCTGTGAATGAATTATGAGCTATGGGAGTGAAGAGGTTAAAGGTCTTTTGCCGAGAGAAATCATCAGGTTTTACTTGAAAAATGCAGTTTCATTGCCTTATTTGCCATCGATTTCCTGATAAATAGACACAAACACAAACACGGTTGTCTGTTATACAATACTATATTCCTTGACATTAAAGTAATAAATTAGTTGGGAATTGAGGATTATATAGTTCCATTGTTTAAATAGCCAATTACTTTCCCGACTTCCTTTTCACTGACTTTTGAGAGGAAATTTCCCAATTGCATCACTTTCCGTTTCTAATTATACGAATAAATACAAATATTTGAGTTGTTATTATTCTGTTATTTTACGGATTAATCAAAGTTATAAATTAATATTGTAGTTATAATGAAAATTGTTGAGATAATAAAGCATTAGAAACTTACTTAGGTAGAAATGGGAATTTTTTCGTTAGAAATTGTAAATCAAGGCTCCAAAAAAGGGCTGGAGTTTTGGAAGCGATGATAGAATTACAAACGGTTTGCAAACAAATCTTTCCTACTTTTAACATATATATTTCTGATTTTTCATACACATTTCTCTGCAAAATGAGTTATCTCAGCGTAAGTTTAAAAGGGTATTTAAAAAACTAAATGTCTTTGTGATTGGATTGTGAATTGACGAGATCTCGAGATGGAAATCTTGAAAGGGGTGTTATCCTGCCTATATCATACCACATCCTAGATATTGGCGAGCAGGAAGTTGCAAAATGTCGTAGTAATTCGTGTAATTTAATTAGCTGTATGCTGCTGCTACTGTGGATATTCCCGTAATGATAAAACAATTTGAGAAAACAAAGATCAGTGTCAGTAGCGAAGTGACAATTTGGATCTTACAAGAAAGAAACAACGAGTTTGTAAATTAAAAATTGGAACTCTATAGAATTTAATACTAATTCTTTTGATGTTATAAATTCTACGTTATAAATTATAATCTATAATAATCATCTTTCCTCGTAACTATAAGCCTCTTTTATTATCTTATGTAAATATGCCAGGGGTGCCACCCGTGGGAGACCAGACTAATTTTGTTTGAACGGATGAATGACACAATAAATAAAGGCTACAACAACAACAACAGCTTGGTCAAAGATCAATAGTATTTTAGTCAATCTCTTAAAATGCAGAATGCCGCAAGACATTATTTCAGTTTCCAATTCCAATTCTTCGCTTTTAATAACCTCACAATCAGTTTGTTAGCCTATATAGGCTCATCCCCCTCCAATAATTATTTTGGATTCTCAATTACTTTCCATTCTTTGTATTGGTTTGCATCTTCCTAATTAGATGATCATATTCAGCATCAGTTCACTTATTTCTTCATTTCATCATCGCTAAATTCAGTGTAGCATAAAATATTTCATATGTTATTTATAAATATATGTTATGATTATTTTTGCAACATCCAAATTCCAAAGTACGGGTTGTTTATGAAAAATGGTGTTTTTGAAAAAGCAATGGGGTATTAGAGATTGGAAATGTTTGTGACTTGGGTGTTGGGATTCTTGGGAAACTTGGGATTGTAAAAGCAATAAAAATGAATAAGTGAGTGGCCCCAGCCATAGAAAATGGGCATTTGAGAAGAGATTTGAAATATTTGGCGGGAGAAGGGACTCAAAAAGCACAAAAGAGGATTTGTCAAGTTTATTTGTTTATTAATTAATTATTAATTTGTAATTACAATTCACAATTGACAATTGTATTGTGTCTGTCCTGATCCTGATTCCTGATTGCAGATTTTGCATTTGCGGATTGTGGATTGTAAAAAATGAATAATAAAAGGATGAAGAGTTGGCCTGTCGCTGCTGGATTTCATCCAATCACAATTTATCACAAATCTTCCAACCGAGGTTTCTTTTGTCTTTTTGCTTTTAATTTGTAATTCATAATTCTATGACACAGTTGTATTTCATATTTTAATCTTTTCGAATATCAATTATTATTTTACTTTATACGTATCAACGTATCAATGCCTGGTTGGTATTTGGTATGATATTCAATATTCAGATATTGATATTCATATTACTTGTTGATTTCTACATTCAACATTTGACATTCATTTTGTAAAAATCAAAAATTCAAAATTGAAATGTGAAATGGCATGCAACTTCAAACTTTACAGTTCACAACTTCAGTTAGTTCATAGTTGTATTTTGTGTTTTGTATTGTGTATTGTTGATTGTTCAAAGTTGAAAGTACTTTCTTTCTTTTACTTCATACTTTTGACTTTACTTCTATTTTATCTCATATCTATCTAGATATGTGATATGGACAATTATGTCAAATGTTGGAGAATTATTGATTATGAGTTCAAAAACGATGGCCAATTATTTTGTATTTTTTTTCTGTGTGGTTTTAGATTCTGGAAATAGTTTTACAAAATCTGGAACAGAAACAAGTTTTGAAACTACGGCTGGTTTGCAAACGATGGAACAGTTGTATCAAGAATTCCTATAACTTCGCAATAACACTGAACGAAGATTCGCCTGGACTGGAATTCCTCCTTCAGCTTCGGATTGAAACATTACGAGTGGAGATACTTGTTGAGGATCGGATTCGGATCCTTCCACTTCCACTACAACCTGTTCCAAAACACGGCCGAGTATTACGATCACAGTCCAAGCCGAAGCTGACCTTTAAACATCCCAACGTCATTCGACACATCAAAATTGGGGAATATTTCTCCACTATCTTGCCAAATTGTGTGACAGGATTACTTCAACTATGTGAAAAAACACTCACTCATCTCGAACTAGACCTGGATCCTGAGATTTCGAAGCATCTTTTCCCTTCTCATATCTCATTTGAATTTAAAAATTTGAAACGGCTGGATCTTTGTGTTCAGCCTGAATTTGAGGATGACCTACTTCGGAAGAATACCATCTTAACTCAGCTAAGGGGCTCTCAGTTTCCGAAACTACAAAAATTGATGGTTAAATTTGTCGAGCAAGGGCCGGTGGGGCCGGACGTTGACTTTTATTATGATGGGAGAGGAAACACGGCCGGACCCTTGCTCTTCATTTGCACAATTTTGGGAAATAACCCGAAGGGACTCAAGGAACTAAGAATTACTGTATCAGCTTCGGGGGATTTTGAATTGGAAGGGTCGTCGGATGATTTAAACAAATTAACCTCAAATGAAAAGAAATCCTTGGAAGGCGTCACAGATTTGAAACTCCTGGAGTTTAATGCGGATACCATAAACCCTTCGAAAAACATGAAACACCTCCTCCAATTGATTTTAAGACAGCGAAAGCTCGAGACATTATCGGCCAATTTTCCGGTCACGGGATCTACTTTGAGAGCTATCATCCTAAATAATCAAGAAACTATCACTGATCTAGATATCACCTGCCTTGAATTCCACCAGTACCGACCATTCGACATGTCCGTCCTTCATGACTGTCACAAACTGGAGAGATTCTTTGCCTCCAGTACCATCAGCCCCAATTTAATAAACTTTGGCAATTTGCCAACATCCCTTGAATCCTTGTCGTTGGAAGGATTTCAGATTCTATCCCGAGATATTTTGGCCCTCCTCAACTCGGATGTGATGCTGACACTCCAGAACCTGACCCTTCACGTTCCTGCAACCAATTCTCATGAATATGGAGTCAATTACGCTGTTCTCAAAAAAGTTGAGGAGCTGGAATCGCGGAAATTGCAAAGCCTTAACTTGGCCGGCTACAACCGTTCCGGTCCCAAGAAAGAATTCAAGAAAATTAAATCGATTTTGAAGAGGTTTTTTAGAGCTAATTACTTTAGTGACGCCTTTCTTGTTGGCCTCACTCTTGTCCCAGACGGAGATAATGCCGACAGTCGTTTGGTAAACAAGAATCGCGGTTAAGAAGTTATAGAGCCCAGGGCCGACGTGGACACTGAACAGTTCCAATTCAGATTTATAATAAATTACAGGTAATCAAAGAGTTTATAATTAATGATATTAAACAAAAGGGTGGATTATTGAAATTATCGTTGTACTTTTTGTAAATATATATAGGTGCAAATTATCATACTTTTTTGGAGGACTTAATAAACTGGAGTATGTATACATTATATACATATTAGATTACATTGCGCTTCAGAGGAAGAGAATTTTTGAAGACTTACTGCAGCCTGAAATGGTTTATATGAACTCTAATACAATTTTACTCTCGAACCATTGACATTTCTCAAAGGGAACTTTTTCGTTGTTTTTCAATTAATCAATTATTTTTTTCTATTATTTTCGCTTTAAAATAAATGAATTCCAGAATAAACAATGTTATGTGATTTCTTTAAAATTGTTGAACGGGGCTTGCGAAATGCAAAGGCTGTCGATGAACATAAAAAATCGAGTTTTTAATAGCAATAATTTCAAAAGTTGAGGACGCTATATATAATCCGCTTTGGCAACTAAATAAATATAAAATCTGTGGTAGCTGGGCTGGGTGAGGTGCAACGTTAGTATTTATTTACTAGAATTAAAGGAAAGGAGTCAGAATTAGTAGTCCTTAAGCCTTATACGTAAGTTACCAAACGAGTTAAATTGAATAATCATCGACAGTTGAATGCATCTAATTACCATTTCTTGATTTTAGATTCGAAAAGTGCAGCAAATGGCTCACTTGCGAAAATCATAAATAATTAAAATCGTAAACCAATTTATAAATATTAATATATTTCTATTAGTATTCACCTCTATTCTCAAAAGTGCATTGAATTATGTACTGTCAACTTTAGGAGGGCTCTTGTAAAGAATACTTACGTCTCTTTCTAACATTAAAAGTGCTTTAAATCACAAAAACAGATCCTCCCGAAATAAAAGCCCCCTCTCGGAGGCCCTAAGAAATCGAATTATATCCCCACCCCAAAGATTTGATTTGATTTGATTTAAACTTTATTAATGTGTCAAATAGATTCAAAATTGAAGAATATCCATAAAGATTAAGATACAAAAAGTTCAAAATAAGAAAGCAGCCTCACCGAAATGCAAACAAAGATCAACGTGGATTTATTTAATTATTTACAGTGAAATGAATATTTTGGGGGTTTGGTGATCATAACTGGATATTTATGAATGACCCTCGGAGTAATAATAGTAAATGGAGTAAATGTAAATGGAAGGAAGCCCTTGTTTGATTAGCTTCGACATTTAATTGCACGTTAAATTAAATGTAGTTTTTTATGGCCGTTTCACCTCGCAAAAGACATTGTCGTAAATCAGAGAAGAGGGTTGGAAATTCCCATTCAATATTCTTGCCAATTTCTAACTAATAATTGGCCAAAAGTTCATTTCCACAAAAAAAGTTGAAATTCAAAATAAATCCTTCTCGATTTACTAAACGATTGGAAATGCAATTCGTTTCTAAATTCTCAAATTCTTTGGCTATTTTGCAAATTTCTTCATTTTGGCAAACGGTTGCATTATTTTTTTTCAGTAAATTTTACTTTTTGACTTAAATCTGTAACCCAGTAAGGAAAATATGGGGGTTCCTTTAACCATTTCAGTCACTTTTAGTCATCTTCAAAGCATTATTCATTATTTATGCCCGTCGGTCCATAAATATGCTTGTAAACACAAAGAAATATGATCCTCCTACACTGTTAAACGGATACGGTCCGCGTTTGTAAACTCAGGAAACGGAATTCTAAATTTAATCCGGTCAGTGAATTTAATTTATTCCGTCTGCAAAACAGAAAATTACAAGACTTTAATTTAATTTCGATGTAGTTTTAGTCGAAATTTAAAATGCGAATGTAGGACCACACCCAAATTATTTTCCAATAAATCGTGCAGAAATGATAGGAGATCTCTAAATGTAAACTATTGTTCAGGGTAAATTATCATTGATTAGAAGCATTGTTTTCGAATAATTTACAGTATTAACTTCCCCAAATCAAGTGAATAACAGAAATTGTGGTCACTTGATTGTTATAAGTCTGGTTGATTATTTGGACTTATTTATTTAAATTGTTTAAAAACAATCTTACTTCCTTTTCAAAAGTTTTTATTCTTATGTAATATGAAATGAAATGGAATTTACAATCTGGATATCAGGTTCATTTTGTAACAAAATAGGTTTAGATTTGATACTCTTGAAAATGCTGGCAAAAAACGTTAAAATGAAAGTGAAACTGGAATCGCAACAACTCAGCCTTCATAACCTCAAGCTCTTTTACGTTTTACAAGGGCCATTCATACATTACACAAGCCCTCTTGAAATTATTATCAAAATCCCGGAACTTTCGTTCCAACTTCTTCAGTTTTGTCAAAAATTATTGCAATTTTGTTTTTTTGCTCAAAATTTTGAACATGGTTTATGAAGAATATTAATATAAGCAGTAAAAGTTAGAAGATCAAGTCAAAAGTTGGAGAGGAACATGACAGATTCATTTCCACCTGTCAACAGGTAACCAACTCGTAATCAATTACCGACTTTTATTGCCAAATCAATAACACTACACCTCTCATTCCATCCGCAAAAATATCACTAATTTTCAGTGAATTTTTTGGGGGGTTTTCCATGATTTCCAAAATCGAAAAAATTCTGTCTTTAGTTACGTTTTTGAAAAGAAATGGGCTTAATTTGCATAATCTAAAATAGTGGATACTACTGTATCGGAGAACGTGCAAATAATAATTAGCGAATGAGATGTATAATTATTTGCGGTGTGGACTGAATATAAAAGTACATTGGCATAAATTGGTTCATACTAAAATAAATGGAGCATCAACTGAACCAGTTTATTATTCCGAATAACCTGTATCAGAGCTCCCCTTTGGACCAATTAACTTTTAATTAGTACATTATCCTATAATCTAAACATTTTGAAAACAATAAAAAATAATATTGTTTTTATTATTATGTCAATTGCCTAATTATTTTGAAATTCAATTCTGTCATTGTCACACCACCAGCACGGAAGTTTGTCATTCGGAATGAAGGGTATAAAGTCATAAAAAGTAATGTTGTTCAACTACATTAAAAATAATTATCTGTAAGATCATTAAAGTCAACCCCCTTATTTTACAATTATATTTTTATTATTAAAATTATGTCTGAAATAATACCAATAATTTCGCACTAATATTATATGTTCTTGGTCCATCGGAATATTAATTATGAATAATAGAGTGATGGACGTATTTCATTTGTTACAACAATGATTGAAATTGAAAGGATTGTGTCATTTCACAAAAGGATTGATGATTGGCAGACACGTGAAATATTAATTTATAAAAATTAATTACAATGTCATTTGGATTCATAATGGGATTGAGATTTGGCTGTCAAACTTAATTTAGCCAAAATTGAGAATATTATTGGTAAATACTCATTAGCTTTAATTCTTGTTTCTTTACTTTTAAGATGAAGCCGGAAGATCTATTAAGAGTTTAAATTAAGTTTCTCTAAATCACTTTCTCATTAACGACTATACAAAACGACGTTTTGCATGTTTTAACCAGTGACCAACTACAGATAAAAATTCATTTAAAGTCAATCAAGACGGACAAATTTTGGGAAGATTTTTCCACGATAACGATAAGCTTTTAAACACAAAGATGTAATGCAGTTAAATTTAGAAAAATTGGCCAAAATTGATCGATTTTAAGTTTTCTCCTCTAACATTAATTTAAAAAGAGTATTAGGGATCGATTTTTGTCCACGCTCAAGCACCATATTGCACACAATTAATTACCGTGACTTATAATTCAAATGGGATCCATGGACAGTTTAATAAAATTTAAAAAAATATATTATGTGCTGGAAATGGAGTTTTGTTTTGTTATTGTTGTTGTTGATTCGTTATAAAAAATTTAAATTGTCAAAACTATTTGATTGCAGTTAAATAAGTAGACGTCAGAGATTGCGAGGTGGAATTGATCCACATATTTGGATGACATAATCAAAGCGGAAGGAATTAGTTGTTCCTTTATAATTTTTTATTATTCCTCGCATCATCTCTCCAATTTCGTGGAAGAATCTGATAATTTAATTGAGGAATTTAGTGCGGAATCTCACGAAGTCAGATCAAAGTAAATTAGAGGGGACTCAAGAGGTTAATTGACATTCTCAGCTCATACTTTTCATCCCATTAGAAGCCTAAATTGAGATTGTTTTTAGGGAAGATATGCGGAATATCTGAGAAGGTGGAATGATCTCCAACTGCAATTACAAAATGCAAAAACTGCAACTCACCCGAGCACTTTTTTATTTCATTTAAAATACTGACGTCCTTCTGCAAGGGGCCATTCATAAAGATCTTCCCTTGCAAATCTAAATTAATTAGCGTGTAAATAGACTAGGAATTATTTGCAAAAGAGCCACGTTATTCTAAGAAATACGAGATAGTTTGCTGATGAATAAGTTTGTATTGATGGGAAATGACCCCACCTTTTTTGCTCTCGAGAATTGGATAAAAAAGGGCTGTGGATCGAGAGGAAACTTCAAGGGAAATGAAATGATAAGAAACAATAATAATAACAACTTAGGATAATCTGCTCTCCTTATTTCAAAACTGCATTTACATTCAAGGGAGATCCAATATTCCACACATTGGCTTGCTTTTTTATTAGAATAAAACATATCTTTTTATTGACTAATTTCCAATCCCCACTACTCACTCGGGCACAATTATTTTCTAATTTTTTTATTCTATTTCTTTAAAATATTGAATATGGAGGTGTATTTGGGGCTGGTGATTAGAAGGACTTGAGCCGCTTCCTTATATAAAAGCTCAGGGCTCCTAATCAAGGAAATCAGTCAATCACAAAATTTTGAACTAGATCATCAAAGTTACAGTTAGTTTCCAATGAAGGCTTTTATCGTAAGTATTTTACAAGACATTTTTAAAGAAAAACGGTTTTAGCACTTTTACATGGAGGATTTTTCGGGATTTTATTTCTTTTCAAGAAGTTCGGAAGCATACGAATATTTTAAGGGTTTATGGTTTTAAATTTTCGAATGGAAATTTCAAATTAAAAACTGTATTTTTGGCAAGTAGAACGTCCGGAAAAGAGATATGTGCATTTTTAACCGGGTTTCAAATTGAACATGCAGTCAACATATCAAAATATAAATAGGAAATAGTGTTTGAAATAAAATAAATTTCCTGTTCGTAAAAATAAGCTCTGGACATGAACCAAAAAAATTGTCAAAATAAAACATCTCTCCTGATTAAATAGGTGATAGCATGCCTGGTGGCTGTAGCTTCAGCTGAGCCCCCAGTGCCCTCATACGGCGCCCCCGCCCACGGGGGCTACTCGGCCCCTGCTGCGGGGTACGGCGCCCCTGATGCGGGGTACGGGGCACCAGGGGCAGGGATCGGGCCAGGGTACGGGGCTCCCGCGTACCACCAACCCACCGTCTTCCGGCACGTGTACGTCCACGCGGCCCCTGACGAGCCGGTCTACTCGGAGAACAAGGTGATCCGAGTGCCAGGGGGTGGGGACAAGCACGTGAACATCATCTTCGTCAAGGCCCCCTCCTCATCCAGCCAACAGAACACGGAGGTCATACTCCCAGAACAACCGCAACAGAAAACTGTCGTCTACGTCCTCGTCAAGAAACCAGAGGCCTATTCACACGTCAATGTCAAGGTCACTCTCTTACTTACTTACAACTTTAGCTTTAATAGTTTCTATTTCGAGGGGTGATTATTTCGAGATTTACGGTAGTAGAATCAGACGATACTAATAATAATTTGATAATTTACAGGGACCCCAACCCTCTAAGCCATCGAAACCGGAAGTGTTCTTCATCCGGTACAAGGGTCAACAAGATGGAGGATATGGTGCCCCAGTTGCTGGACCCGCTTATGGCGCCCCAGCCCCTGTCTACGCCCCTGCCCCAGTTCAGCCTGAATACGGTGCCCCTGCCCCAGTCGTTCATGGTGGATATAATTAAACTTTTCAAATCCAAGTTTATGAACTTATTCATTTTCCTTGTCTTTCAGAGATTCTCGATTGAGAAAATTGCTTATGAAATAAGGCTGTCCCCTTAAAGGGGTTCTTTTATTATTGTGTCCCTTAATTTTTACAAGGTCTTCTAAAAACGTATTTTGTACAAAAATAATGTTGTCTTAAATATGAAATGAGTGTCAAGTCAGGCCAGTCACCAGTTGCAGTTGTACTCTACTCTAAGGTCCCAGAATGATTAATGTCCATTGGGGATCTGTAAATCAATAAAATGCCAAATTACTTTACAACTCCTGCCGTTTTATGTATCATTTATTTTCAGTATAAATTCGATCGTCCTGATTTATTATTATTTATTGACCAGGGCATGATGTGACGGATACTTGTATGAAATGCAGTTTTGAACAAGTACTCCAACTTTACTCCAACAGCTTGTGGGAATAATTTTGAGGGTGGGGATTTATTTCGGGAAGGTTTGTTATACGTGTCATGGTTGATGAGTGCAGTTTCGAATAGTAAACTCCACAGAGCCCCTTATATTTCTTAAATTTCGTCACTCGGACATGCAAGGATGGGGATTTATTTAGGGGGTTTCGAAATCATAGTGTTATGCAGTCACGCGAACACAACATTTACTTCAATTTCAAGAGGAGTTTCAAGGCTTTTGGCTAACTTACTGCATTGAATTACCATCATCGAATTATGTTTTACCTATTTCAGAAAAAGAATAATGTGTGGAATTGTTTGATTTTAAAACACAATTAAGCGACTGTAACCTGTAAATCATTAGCTATTGATTTACCAATTAATAAAATATAATACAGATATTTTTATCCAAACCCGTGTTCATTGTCCTTACTGTCATAAAAAATGTTAGTATCTGTATGGAAAATTAATCCAAATTTTTCATTCCAACTCCAGGACCGGATTAATTAGGTTAAATTAAAATATTATAGTAACAGTAAAATAGACACGCTTAGCCTATTTGTAATAAGAGCAACTGTGTTTCGAGATTAATGACTCCTTCCCCAGATCTCTTATAAAATGAACTGTGAATTGATGCACAAGTTGTAAGGTTCTCTAATAATTGTAATAAGGGACCGGTTTCTCGTCACTCTTCCTTCCTTTACAATTCAACGTCACAACTAATCATTCCTCAAGACTATCTTTGACTACTAATTAGACTAATTACGTCTTCGTCCCTGCCACACCTGAGCAAAATAACCATATCACTTAACTACATATCGACAGCTTTGTCGAATTTTTATTTCATAAAACCCGTCATTGACAAGGATCAAAGAGCCTATTTTAGCCGGGTTGGCACATTGGACCTTTGTTCGTGTTTTGAAACGAAACCAAATCGGTTCGAATATTTTATGAATTTTTCCCCGAAATGTGTTTCAAATACGAGTATTTGGAGTTGGTCTCAAGGACTTTTGTGCAATGAGACTTGTATGGTTGTAGGTTGTAGGTTGTTTGGTCAGGTATGGTGGGCACAGATAAATGATAATGGTGACATGTTGTTAAGTAGACTTCCTTCGAAGGAAATAAAAAGTGTTCCTCACCTCATTCACCTCAATTAAAATAAATATGAGCGAAATAAAATCAAGTTGGGAAACGTTAGATTAACTAACCAAACATCATCATCATTTGTTACAACTACAACAACCTCCTTACGATGAATCACACTATCGATCTTACAACAAGAAATTGGATCTCAATCCTCGCGTAAATGGATCTTTCATAAAGGCCGTGCCCAGTTAGCAATTATCCTTTTACCCCGCTTTTAAGCATTTATTCCCCGTTGTGTCTTCACCCCATTAATCCCTGTACTCTTTGACTCGCCGGGTAAAATTCGTTTCGTCCTCTATTGCAATCCATATGTAAAGCCTGTAAGCTGCTAAACAGATAGAGGAAACGCATTTTACCCGGCGAGTCAAAGAGCAGAGGGACTCTACCCGGTTTTCATTTATCACTTTACCCCATTATTTTAAGCAGTTATACCTCGTTATCCCTTTCCTCATTTTTACCCGATTTACTCATTTATCCATTCAAATAGTGTCTCTTCAGCCTTATCTAAGGTAAAACATGTAAATGCAGCGATTTGAACTGAATTTTGAGTCAGGCTGCAATTATCGTAGCCTTGTGTCGAGTTTCTCTGAAATGAAGATGAGATGTTATGAGATATGAACGATCCGCTGCAAGTGGTCATTGTTAGGACAAGTGGTCGTTTGGTTGATTGGGTTAAGTTGACTCTTGGCTTTTGGCCTGGGATTCTTAGTACAGTTTCTGGTCTCTGTTAACTGATGAGGAATGGGGGTCTTCCTGGCTGGGTGGGTCATCCCAACACAAAATGATGATTTAATGAATGAGGACTAAAGGGAAGGTAATAATCTTATTAACTAATCGTCGTCTGCTCATCCATTTCCACGAAAAAGTGGAACATTTGGCACGAGACACAAGTTACCTTTTCATATAAAAGCACCCCGCTCCTCAAAAGCAAAACATATCCAAACGCATCTCCAAACTAACAGAACAGCCCCGTTACAGCACACTCAACCACAATTAGCAATATGAGTCTCTTCTTGGTAAGAATTAGCTCTTTTATCGGGTTATCGGAGAACAAGATTAGGGCCCCAAAGCCGCAATTTCAGAAACAAATGGCTAAAGATCAAAGAGCGAAAGTGACTTTGGATTTTGAAATGAAAAGTGTCACAATTACCGAATTCCAGTGTTTTGTTTCCTCTCTAATTGCGGTGCTCTTAAAATTGTCGAGTGGTTAAAAAAATTGTGATCAATTTTGGACTACCAGTCTTCACTTGTTTTTGGATTTAATGCTCTCAGCATAAACTACACGATATCCACTTTATACCATAAATTGCTGGAATAAATAAATAAATGGATATAAATGTAATTTGCAGGTTCTCGCCTCCATGCTGGCCCTGACCGTGGCCGAGCCCCCAGCACCAAACTACGGAGCCCCCTCCGCCCCGTCCTACTCTGCCCCAGTACAGAGCTACGGCGCCCCCTCCTCCGGATACGGCGCCCCTTCCTCCGACTACGGTGCCCCATCCGGTGGACAAGTGTTCCGACATGTCTACGTCCATGCCGCGGCTGACGAGCCAACTCACACCGAGAACAAGGTTGTCCGTGTCCCAGGGGGCGGTGACAAGCACGTGAACATCATCTTCGTCAAGGCTCCGTCTTCCTCCTCCAAACAATTGACGGAAGTCATTCTGCCAGAACAAGACGAGCAGAAGAACATCGTCTACGTTTTGGTCAAGAAGGCCGAGTCCTCGTCCGACGTCAAGATCCGCGCCCCAGCCGCCCAGCGCCCATCCAAACCCGAGGTCTTCTTCATCCGATACAAGGGAGCGGAACAGGGGGGATATGGCGCCCCAGCACCCGCTTCTCCATCTTATGGTGCCCCTCCAGCCCCAGCTTCACCCTCATATGGTGCCCCATCTGCCCCTCCAGCTCGATCTTATGGTGCCCCATCCGGTGGTTATTAGGATCCTCGCCCCTCTTCTTTCTCTACTTTTTCGTCTATTTCTCAGTAATTGTGATACTCTCTTGGTCCTCTCTCATTGGAGTGTCCATCAAAAGTTGGACAAGTCTCTCTGTCTGTACCTGAACCCATACGATTAGACATGGAATTAGCAATGGACTCATTAGCTGTCCAATTCTTCATTAATATCTTGTTATCGATGTCTGTTCTAAACGAGCAGTTGGTTTGGCCAGTCTTCTTCACCAACTCTCAATCGACCTCACTCAATAAAAATGAATAAAAACTTGTTGATAAATAATACACTCTATTCTCATTTAACAATACTATATAAAAGGACAGGGATAAGCTCATCGATTTATCATAAATGTTTCAATTCTTACAGGAATTATTGTGGGTTCATTGTTCTCGATAACAAAAATACTTGTACACAGTATGGTACAAATCATGGTTCAATGGTGCAACCAATATATGATCAGTCTCATTCAATTATACATTGTCAACACGCCCCCAAAAAACTCGTCGTAATTCTCATTCTCTTATTACCCCCCCCCCCCCCCCACGAAATAGAGTCTCACCCCGATAAATAACCCCATTTGTAGTACCAAGAAAATGCGGAACAGAAGTCGGAGACAGTTTTGTCGCTGAAGTTTCGGTACGGGGGATTTTGTCACGGTCCACATTTAAGACTGAAAATATGCCTTTAGACTAAATGCAAACGGTTGTTTAACAACCAGTTGTTTAAATGAGTTTTGTATTGAGAAATGAGTAGTTTGGAAGTAGTTGTGAAACCCATTGTTCCCTTCTAATATTATCAGGAACTGATACGTCCCTGACGTCAAACTACTTGGAATCCGTAATGTGATTTAATAGGCAGATAAATCATAGCCCAACTCAAGTTCATGAACATGTATTACCAATAATCTAATCACACGGGTTTGGCAATCCAGATGCACCTGGACGCTGGAATCAATCAAATTAATTAAGCTCTCGATGACAATCAGATCAACCTCAACTTGAAGTTGTTGAGAGATAAGTTAAAACTCATGCGTTTAATTTTTGATTATAAATAGGGAAGAGTCCGTCGTTGGGTTTCAGACGTTTCTCGAGCATCAACTCTTTTCTCGAACAGATTTTGGTCTCAAATAGAAAGGACTTCAAAATGGTTGGAAAGACACTTTGCCTCGGCCTCGCTTTCCTCGCACTTGCAAATGCATCTGTTATCGGTAATTACAATTCCTTGGATTTAAAATAAAAAAGCACTTAAAAATAATCCATTTAATTAAATAAATAAATTAACTTATTTGACTTGTAGGAAAGTCAAGCCTGAACTCGATATTCCAGACTCGAGCCGAAGGCTCCTGTGCAGACCGATGTGACCAAGTTGGTACGGTCCCCGGGGACTGCCAATGCAATAAACCTTGTCAGGGATTTGGCGATTGTTGTATGTCTACTCTTTTATTGATTATTATTGTTTCACTTGCCAAAATATTCATACTTTATCCACTATACCTCGAAATAGAGTTTAGAATTGAGTTTGTCTACAATTTTCGATTTAAAACTTAAATCATCGGAATAAGTCCCTTGTCAGGATATTTCTAGCTATACTATCAAGTGTTAACAAATTGTAATTAAAACGTTGAATTAGGCCCGGATTACGAAGAGCTGTGCCTTGGAGGGTCGGAAGGTAGTTGTGCAGGTCGGTGCGGTGCGGGAACGGACCCCAATGAACCCTGTCAATGTAATCTACCCTGCGCCTCATTCGGTGACTGCTGCCCCGACTACGCCGACGTCTGCGACGGAGGATCTACTGGTAAACCTAATTTCACAATGTCTGATAAACCATTTAACCTTCTCTATTTAAATATAATGAGATAATCAATTGTGCAACTAAATCCAGGTCCAATCACGGATGCGGAGTTGGCAGCCTTGGCCGAGGAACTCTTATCTCTGGACACGACCAACAATGTTGCCTCCCTCGTCGCCATGGACGTTCAAGGGAAAACCACAAGTGGTTCTTCTGCCGATAACGCTCCCCTCCCGTAAGTACTTTCAAAACAACACTTATCTCAACCTGTCACATATCAAACTTCAGCTGAAAAATAAGACATGAAATAACATTTACATAACATTAATGTTTTCAGGCTGTTGACGATAACGGACGGAGCATACGACACGCCCACGATCGCGTTGTTCAGGAAATTGCTGGACAACTACATTCCAGCGGTGGGAACGGCGGAAGTGGTGACTGCGGAGGAAAAGGCGGAAGAAGCAGCGTTCCTCGACGCTGTGATGGAGACTCCGATGATGCAAGCAGCGCAAGCGTTCCTGGAAGCGAAGGGCCTTCCCTTCGGACGTGCCAACCTGGAAGAGATGTGGTTCGGCCTCTATTCCCGAAGTGGAAGCACTCTGGGCTCTTCCGGTTTCGAACACATCTTCCTCGGAGAACACAAGAGCGGAGTCAGTGGATTCCACAACTGGATCTTCTTCGCTCAGGAGGAGGCCAAAGGGGACGTCAACTACCGCGGATGGATGGACACTTTCGACCTTGGATCTGTAACACTCAATTTTACTATATTTTGCGTTCCAACTTTTAAGCAAAAGCTAAATATAAAAACGAAAAGTCTTAAATCTTTGATTTGACCAACTAAATCGTTGGTTTATGATCTTGGTGTAACTGGAAATTGTACTCCAATGTCTAGGTAGGTACACATTGAGGTGTGTTTGTGTTGTTACATCAAAATGAAACCACAAGTTTAATTCCATCGTGCGATTTCATTATGTATTCCAATTCCAACCCAATTTCCAATTAAGAGCAATTTCAAAAATCGAAAAATTAAAAAATAACCCCAACTTCCAAAATAGTTGGTTATGTTTCCCCGGAATAAGTCCCCACTCCAAAAACCGATTTCTAAAGTAGTTAAATTGTAATTGCAGAAGGGGAGCATAATCGAGCACAGTTTCACATGGTTGGGTCAGTCGAAGCCGGTGAGTTCGATGTACATCGGGACGAGTCCTGAGTTTGAGTTGGCGTTGAACACGGTTTGCTGGCACGCCAGGCCCAACTCCAAGTGCCGCATCACTCTCAACGGAACTCCGGTCGGGATCCAGACCTACGACCTCACTTACAACGGAAAGAAATACGTCGCCTCCGCCTATCCAGATCTTTCAGACTAAATCACATCCAAACTAGCCAAAATACTCTGAAGAAATTACAACAATCTGTCAAAATCCAACTCACTTTTTATTCCTATTCAAGATACATAATAAATTAAACACACGGTTCCTAAATAATAGAGGCTGTCATTTTAATTCAAGAGAATAAAGTGGCATATCTCACGCCAAATTGCATGAACTCCTTCACAAAGACGTAAAGGACTTTAGTTCTTGTTTGTAAATCTTCAGAAGATTTCAACTTTTTTTGCTTGCACAAATAAAGAGGATTGTGTAATAATTGGATGTACTTCATCATCCACATCGAAAAAAGTAAATAAGAAAGGATGTAATGGAGCATTATACTGTTATTTTATGAGTGGAATTTCAAAACTCAAACGATCTGCTCCAAATAAATACAAAAGTACTTTTAAAATTATTATAAAAGAAGATCGACATCTTATTTTTATTTGAAATATTGCAATCTTAATTCGTCTTTGACCATCTTTAAAAAGGACTGTTCATAATCTGTTTGCGTACGGTTTTAATTTATCCAATGCCTAGTTTTTGTTATGTTTTTCATTTACAGTGCTCAATTTTAATGTTAGAAGGAGATTTATATGATATGTATGAAAATGCCTTAGTTTAGCTGATACTTGAATATTGTAGTAAAGCAGAAGTGATAAGTGTGTCTGATGATATGATGAGAGAACGGACTAGTGGATTTGATTGTCACGGAAGTCGCTTTCTCATAATTCTCAAAGAAAGGGCCTCTGACAAATGATAATCTACCGTTCAAAGATTGTACTCATGTATTGAAGATGTATTTTTTATTGATGCTGGATGTTTAAAACTTAAAAAAAAAATGTTTAACACTAAACTGTTTTAAAATGTCTAAACCCCATAAAGTATTTAAAATATCAAGTAATGCCGTTTAAGTTTATACTTAATGATCTCTTTTGAACAATTCATTTTGATCACTTTTACCCTGCCCTCCTGGTCAGGGTGTGACCACACTCCAAAATATACGAATCATTGAATAATCCTTCACAATACCAATGACACATTTGGGGTTATTATTAATCTGAAAAAATGTTGACCTTTGGCCTTAGACATTTGATGTTTAACCTATAGGGCAGCAGGGGCCGTGAAAGAACCAGACCTCGAGGCCAAGAGGTCCTAAATGATTCTCCGCAATAAAAATGTAAGCAAGTTCAGCCGTTCGCTCATAAATAAACGCGGATGGACGGACGGACGGACACGAAGGTATTCGCATAATGTATCTACGATACATGATAATTTACTTTAAAGCTTTGCCTTCTCGTTTATAAGGCGTATAGCCTAGTGTTAGAGGAAGTCCACTTATTTCTTTGTAAACTTGAGTTATTTATGAATGAGCCCCTTCAAAAAGGATGTAACGGAAGTAGATCGGATCCTTTCAATCTCTTATTATACTTATGTATTTGTAATCATTTACTTAGGAGATGGACAATGGAGTTCACAGATTTATAAATCTGATAACTATGAAATAATATTGGGGAATCGGTTTTGATTTTAATATTGAATAGTAATAATTAATTGAAAGTATTTACATCTTTTTAAGACTACATTTAACATCCTCTTTACAATCCACGGAATTTTTTAGTTTAAAGTGGCTTGGGGGGAGTGACTGAATTTATATAAAAAATGTCACATTATGTTCCCTGTCACTTTCCAACCACTTTCCTTTGTCTTTCACAAATTAAGCTGTCCAGTTCAGAGGAAGTAAGAGAGAACTTTGTTGTATCAGCACTAATTCCTGTTGCTGGTTTTTATTCATCAACGAATACCTATCAACCCATCTTCAATTTAGAGTTCAATTCATGTTCCTTTGCAGCTCCACATAATGATTTCTTTATTTTGGTTCAAATGGTTCAATTGACCAATAGTAATATTTCTAAATTCAAGTGATGATTCCGCGATGTTGATATAATACTAATAATATGCGGTGGACATTAGGCAATGATGAATTGTTGTGGATGTTCAGGTAATTAGTTCTGATTCCAAGACATCTCTTTGACGTTCCTTTAAATCATTGGACATTTTAAAGAAATTTAAAGCACACCTGAACTTATATAAATGTGGTTGGGGTTTTACGGGATTTCAAAATTGTCCTTCAAATCCAAAATCATTCACTTTTGCTCAACTCTTGATTTACTCTTTACAAAACGACGCAAACTTTACAGTCCCTTTACTTCATTCAATGCTAAAAAATTGGATTAAATTATAGAATCATAAATAATAGTGTATGAAATTGTATTTAATAAGCTCCTTTATTCCTTCGTCAAGCCTTGTTGTATATTGCATCAATTCTGCACACTTCTTCTGATCCTTGTTTAGAACCGTTCAAAAACATCGTTTATTCAACAAATTTTTAAACAGAAATGGCTTCAAATCCTCTAAAAGCGTGGAGATGTTTGCGGAGGAGGTGTCATTGTTTCAAAGAACTCAGAAGACCATATGATTTAATATATTATTTTTATGATTAGTTTTCAAATATGGCCAAATATCCGGTATTTTTCCCGATTTAAAACTGAATTTAAAATCATTGGACAATGATCAAAGTTAAGAATAAACTTGATTCAATGGAAACACACGTATAGAAATGTAACAATTTGTAGTTGAAGAAACTGTTTCATCACTGAACTACTTTACGACATTAACATTTATTATTTAATATAATTGAATATTAATTCTAATTTTTTAGCTCTTCAAAATGAATCTCACAAGACTTGGCTAATTTCTGATGGAACGTATTTCGTAAATTGAGAGGAGCTCGAGGGTTAAATCCAATGTCTTTAAATTCCATTACCATCAATGTGGCATTGATTATGAATTATGAAGGTGGTAATTAGGTGATGTAAAAATTGTGTCTATTATCATCATGTCAAAATACAAATAACAATACTGTTTCAATGTTATCTTGCTCTTGGAGCGATCTTTGATCAGCATTTTGACATTACTACTATAAAATCAAGCAAATTTTCATAATGGATTCATAATTATCGACAAATTCAATATTATCTGATGGTGGCTTAATGTAAATTTCAACCTTCATACGGTTTCAATCGTGGAACAAATCATTTATCTCTTGTCCTGACTGTCGAGTGGCACAGTTCTAAATCTGAATATACTTTTAAAATAAAAATCTTGTAATTTTCGGACACTGATTTTGGAGCTCCGATATA
The DNA here is from genome assembly GCA_906901685.1 of Desoria tigrina. Classification (NCBI taxonomy): domain Eukaryota; kingdom Metazoa; phylum Arthropoda; class Collembola; order Entomobryomorpha; family Isotomidae; genus Desoria; species Desoria tigrina. The sequence continues at coordinate 669,084 of CAJQTU010000058.1, forward strand.
ATTCTTCCGGATATGGTTAGAAATTCTGAACAAACTTACGGGATTCCAACAGCCAGGGATGTCATCTTGGAGTTTGTGTCTCCGACAATTATATCTCACATTGTGAGACATTTGGGTTTTCGAACTAACGTTTCCATCTCTATGATAGTATTCCGAGATTTTTCAATCGGATAACCAAATATAAGGTACAAGAAATATTTATATATTTTCACAAATAAAACTACCCCTGAATCTGCAAGAATTTAAAAGACTTCAATATATCTTTAAAAATACGTGGTTTTTATGCTCTGAAATTGAAAGGGTTAATTAAGAGATGTTTGTAAACAAAAAGTAAAAAGAAATGCCAAAATTCGTAAATCACGAAATAGTGGTTCAGAACAAAGGAGCTTATGTTTTTTATATCAAGTTAAATGTTTCCGTCTGATTTTTTTTAAAAAACAATCCGGCATTGTTCTTCCCAAATCCTCCAACAATTGAATTAGAATAATAAGAAAAGCCGAACTGATTTGGATCCGATTCTGTTCGACTTGAAACGACTATAATGGAAACGTGGCGAGGATTTTAAACTCTTCACGGAAATCATCACTTCAACTAACTCCAATTGAATTGAGAAAAAAACCTGATGAAATTATTAAAATTATTTAAGATGGTTAGAATTAAATAAATTGGCCGTAATCTGCACCTCGAGAGAGAAAGGCTTTGATGTCATAATCAAGCTTTTTTAAGCCTCACAAAATGAACCTTTTCAACAATTATGCTCCGATTAATGGATTGACAACCCTGTTATACGGACCCCTAAATAACATCCCCATCCCAAATAACTGCCCCTTTTTATGATTTAAAACCCGTTGGCTTATTTCAGTTTAGGATAAGTCCTCCCCGAAATAACCCCCCCCCCCTCCATAATTTCTACCGAAATAAGCCGCCCATGGTAATTATACCGGGATTCAGGCAATGACGTTGTTCAATATCTGGTGTGAACTGTAGTCTTAAAATTTGCTATTATTTTGACAAGGAGGATCATGCATGATTCCGACATTTGCATTAATGTTTTTGTCTCACTTTTGAGCAAAAAAGCTCGTAGATTATAATGAACCGTCACTATTTTTTACCCCGTCCGCACTCTTCTCAATGAAGAAGAATGAGAGTGAAACTTAAACTCGACTTTGTAGTAACAATATAATAATAATATACTTAATTCCTAAGTATTAAGTTTATTATCCTCGGCCCTAACTATTCTATACTCCTGTGCAGTTATGACATTTGCCGAAATATATAATAAAAATACAAGGGTCTATAAGAGTTTAGTCATAGTTTATGCCCATTTACTCCCCTCTCTCCAACTGACAAAATAAATATCGGACATTTATAAAAATGATAGGAAAAGTTATAAGGATATATTGTAGGGATTTTGAGGATGCTTATGCCTTGGTGAGATGATTACTCAATCTTACTATCTAATATCTAACTATTTGACTATTATAATTAATGGTGGATGAGGTGTTGTAGGGTTTGAGAAGAGGTTTAAAAAATGTTTAATCTTTGAAGAATGTCCCTTTAAGTCGGCTTTAAAAGGACGGACGGTCCACTACAATCGCCCAGTCTTTAACTAACTTCACTACTTGACCATTTTTATTTTACGATCTTCCTAAATAATTCGCAACTTTAAACCCTTGTTTTTACGACGGAGTGCCGAGTTTTTAAATTAAGTTTGGATTGTGAACTATTGGGACAGGATGCGGGCTTTTATCGTACGTTATTTTTTAATAAATCTAATAATAATTATAATAGTGAAATACCAATTATGCACTTTTAGAGGTATGTAGAGACACCACTATTCGTCTAGAATAGATTCTCATCTCGAAATACATCCTTGTAATTTGGATGATTTAAAAATCTCATATTTGTATTCAAAGTAGTAGTACAGTGGCAACTGTCTAGATTATTGTTATTTTTTCATCTGAAATACTCTCAACAGATTTTAAAGTTTAATGATCTCATTGTCAGAACAATAGCTCACAGCTTTGATAATGATATAATAAGTTCTGAGAAACAGTCTATCAGCTTTTAATATACCTTAATATTTTTGTAGTCACAATAAGTGTACTGTTTACAATTTAAACCCCTATTTTCTCAAAAACCTAGGCGTGAATACTTTTCAATCTTTTCAAATTCATAAAATTTTTACAATTATAAAATTCAAATACATATTTTAAATTGCACAATTTATTTTATAATATTTTATATTAAAAAAATCTCACCCCAAATTAAATTATTTGTCACTCTTTTGAAATGAAATGAATTTGATTTCAAATGCACTACAATTGTAATTAATTCCCTGCCAAAGGTCCTGTCATCGTTATGGATGGTAGTTGGAAGGGCACACGGAGATTACGACCCCTACAGCGCCCCACAACACAGCCCCTCAGTTTCATACGGATCACCCCAACCCTCCTCCGGATACGGCGCCCCTTCCGGGGGTCAGGTCCACAAGCACGTATTCGTCCACGTCGCCCCAGATGAGCCCCCAGAGCCCCGTCCAGTCCGAGCCTACAAGCCCCATCCGCCCCCAGAGAAGCACTACAAGATAATCTTCATCAAAGCCCCGACCCCTCCGCCCCAGGAACAAGAGGAGATTGAACTGCCGCCCCTCCCGGAACAAAAGACCCTCGTCTACGTTCTTCTCAAGAAACCGGAACCCGCGCCCGAAGTCCGGATCCAACCCGCCCCGCCCACCAAACCCACAAAACCCGAGGTCTACTTCATTCGATACAAGAACAAGGAGTCGGAGGGCTACGGCCCTCCACAGGCCCAGTACGGCGCCCCCAGTGGACCAGCCCCGGGGGGTCAGTACGGATCACCCTATTAAAACCAACTACCCCACTATAAGTTCCCCGGGGACTTATTTCCAGAATTACGGGACCTTTAGCCAAAAGGGAGCAGCAGATGAACTTATTTTGTTTTTTTTAAAACAAGACTAAAATACGTATAAAAAGCATGTCAGACGGCAGACAGATATGTAAATTTGATCAGGTTTTATTTTTTACAATTTCTTCATTAAGTTAAATATATGATTACAATATTTGTTGATAATAATAATAGACCTTGTATGTTGTACCTGTCGGGAATAAACGAGATCGTTTCAAAAGAGATGAAAGGATAATTTGAGGAATTAAAGAAATCATGTAATTTACGAGTGAGCATTATGAGCAATTTGTAGATTACAGAGGGAGCCGTGCAAACAGATCAGTTTAATTTGTGGTACTTAACAAGGTTCATAACGATTAAGTTAATGGGCACTAATTAGCGGCTACTTTGGTTAACAAAGGAGTTGAGTAGTTAAATAGTTATGATTGAAGGACGGACGTTGAAGATCTTCTTCAACAAAGCGGTTCTTAAGCACTTCTTCCTAATTAATATTCAGTTGGAATTTCAATGATTCTTTTAATAATAATATTTATTAAAAATAAAAATAATCACTTCTCCGTTTTTTGGCTCCAATCCTGACAGCTACTTTTCTACGTGAGCTGCTTCTGATATCAAGAAATTATTATTAATTTTAAGCTTCTAAAATGGCCTTTGTTGCAGTTTTACGTGATTTTTACAATCCATTATTTCCTCAAAACCTGTTGCCAATGCAAAAGAGTCATTTGATTTGTTAGGCAGATGGACTAGACATTTAAATCCCATCGTATTTAACAAGATCACGGAAGAGGAAGCTCTGATTCGAATCTTTAAATAAGTCCTCATGGAAGCTTTTGTTTTAATGTTGTACGGAAATTTTTGTGGGGCTGCTATTTCGGGAGAATTTGAAGCTTCAGGACCTTAAACAATTAAAAAAAGGTCAAAACACCAATTGTATTGAAGCAGTCATGTTGTCGCTGATCTTTTGTACAATTCAACACTGAGCATTGCATAAGGTTTTCATTATCTTCATTTACAATATGACTTACTTAAAATCTTATTTCATGTTAGACAATAAATAGAATCCGTGTACTTTTATTTTATTTAAATCAACGAGGATTGGACAGATAAGTTGCTTCTTGATTGCTAATACGAGACGGGGAACTATTTCCGAGCCTTCTAAGCTAAATGACTAACAAGAAAATCTTGACGCCGTTACACCTACCTGTCTACTGATCCGAAATTCTATTCCCAAATAATATCTTGTGTACTTTAGGGTTGACCCATATTTCTGAAAGCGCAGAAATAATAAAAATGATATTTGTATGTTTCTAGTTGTCGTAACACTCGTAACCTCTGCTTCTGTGGTGAATACAGAAAAGAGTAAAAGACAGTAGGACCAGCCGTTTCTCATTCAAAACCTCATGAAAATGTCTAAAAGCTATAAATTATTTGCCACATTTTTGTGTAAAAAAAGCCGAGGGTAAATAAATTACGTTGATTTTCGTTCTACGAGATGAGAGATTTTGTTGTAAAAAAGTGAAGGAGATGACAGGTTGACACTCTCAATCTCTACAACTTGAAACCTCTGCAAATAAGAGGATTTACTCTGTTCATTACTTCAATCTTACGATTCTGTAATTATTGTTATCTGTTACTTTCAAGAACAGAATTGTAGAAACTGTAAAAAATTATTTCAGTCTCTGCCTAAAAAAATTATAAAATTTTCAAAGAAAGCTAATATGCTCAAATTTTTTTTTAGTTAAAAATTAATTAATTGTATATTACAATTTGAAATTTTTTTACCAACTCCAACCACCACTGATACTTGATATAGATCCCAAAACGGAAGTGCAATATTGTATTCACATCTGTCGTAAGGTTAAGTTAAGTTTGGCCCTTAGTTGACCTTAAAAATATGAAAAAATAGTAAATGACGAGAGATTTAGGTGAAGGGGTTGGTAATTGAATTCAATAATTGAGAGATAGGAGCCACGTGCGTGGAACGAAGATTGCACAATATTATAATATAATGGGAAGATTATGATTTAATTAATTAAAAATATTAAGTAATTGTGAATTGTGATGATCGTGTGGCACAGGCTCTATTCCTATTCAAGCAGAAATCCTGAGCTGATGGTCAACACAAATCAAGTTATTCGTGACAAGTCCATTCCAAACAGTCTTCAATCATACGATCAAAACATATGAATATTGGAAGAGGCAAACCTGCTGCATTCACCTCCTACAGCCTTAAATTCTAGTAATATTATTATGCTTCAGAAACTCATGGGAATGTTGAACTTGAAATTGGTAATTTATTGATAGTATACATTGATGACAGAGAATAAATTATAGCTTAAATTAAAAGTGTTGTTTGAAAAATATAAATTATTTTAGGAAATGAATAGGTTTAGAACAGTTTTTAGGGAAACGAAAACAGAAATAGAAATTGTAACTGTCAAATAGAGTCAAAAACAGATTCAAACGAAAATCTTGGGCCAAATGTCACTAGAATTGGTCATCAAATTGTAGTCATTAGGAAGGGTCAGAATTTGGGGTCACGAAAGTCTCATGTAAAAGGTCACGGAAGGGAACGAAATGAGAGAAAAAAGAGTAGAAAAGGTCAGAATTGGTATTAAAATAGTCATTGTAAAAGAAGTGATGGACTTTGCCATAAATATAATAAATATCGGACTAAAAATAAATATGCCGAGGGATTGAAGAAGGGACTTATTTCTTCTGGTATCCTTCAGGGGCTGGAGGGGCAGGGGCACCATATTGGGCAGATGGGGCAGCCGGAGCAGGGGCGGCTGGAGCTCCGTATTGAGGTGCAGCAGGGGCGGCTGGGGCGCCGTATTGTGGAGCAGCTGGGGCAGCAGCTGGTGGTCCATATTGGGGTCCAGCTGGGGCCTTACCTTCCTTGTTCTTGGGGTCTTTGTACCGGATGAAGTAGATCTGAAAAGATGGGCAATATGTTGTTAAAACACTAATTAGCAATTAGTAATTAACGAATACTGCTAATTACCTCAGGCTTGCTTGGTGGAGTTGGTCCAGGGAGTTTGAACTCTGGGTTGGGTGTGGCATCGTTCTTCTTGAGAAGGACGTAGACGAGGGTCTTCCTTCCTCCGTCATTTGGAATCTCGACGATTTGCTGGTCAGGGGCGGCAGGGGCGGGGGCCTTCACGAACAGGATGCTCACCTGTCGTTCCCTCTTGATGGGGGCCTTGATGATCTTGGCCACCCCTGAGGACTCATCGTCAGGGGCAACGTGCACAAACACGTGTCGGACAGTCTTTATCGGTTCCTCTGCCTCTTCCTCAGGTTGCTCAGGGGCTGCGGGGCCATCCAGTCCTGATCGCCCCACCCCTGGGTAACCCCCCTGGCCTCCATCAGGGTATCCACCTTGTCCCCCAGGGTAGCCACCTTGCGCCCCAGGGTAACCCCCTTGCCCCGAACCGGGGTAGCCTCCTGAAGGGGGTGCCCCGTAGTTGGAGCTGGGATATTGAGCATTGGCCAAGACCAAGAAAGATCCTAAAATCTACAAGGAATTCGGAGATTTAGTTTTGAGTCCGATTTTTTTTATATTTGTTCTGTATTCTCTTACCAAGAAGGCCCTCATTCTGTCTTTTCCTAAACTCTTTAGTTGTATTGATAGAAGTTGATAGAACTGGAAGACTGATTTGACTGTGACATTTGGATCGGAGGCTTTCGCTTTTAAAGGAAAAATTGTCAAAACAAAAGAGGGGATGAAGTAATGCCTGTTAAGGGTACAAGTGACAATAGAGAGATGAGCTTTGAAACTGCGATTGCAGTCTACAATTCTAAACTGTTTGAAAATGGTGAGTTTGTCCTCTTTGGACTTGTGTCTCTGTGTCATGGTTGACATTAAGGTTTGGGAATGGGGGCCTCAATCGTGGAATAAGTTGAACGTCCAGGTAATTGGAATAAATCAGATAGGAATTTTGGTCATTTAAGTCCATTTCAAAGTCCATCAGGTTGGGCAAGGTGTGAATAACAAGATGTTGACTCTGCAACCCTTGCCCAATGCAATTTTGGCATTCCTCGCAAAAACACATTCAAATATCACTAAATCAACACATCGAAGTACATTGACAGTTCAATCCAATCTCAAATATCCTCCTCTTTCACAAGAACGAATGTCATCGTGAACCAATGACACTAAATCCCATTCACACCCGAAGCAGCCATTCTATTTCGAGGGGATTCAGTGTCATTTTTTAGCCCGAGATACAATAGTGCGAATAGGGACTTGTTTTGTAGAGCTGTATATAATTTTGAATAGTTTTGTTTTTCCGTTTTGGTTCTATTATTGGAAGTGTAGGGAGGAGAGGTGTAATTTGAGGACAGTTGTGGAATTTGTTAAAAACAGAAAATAATGTCAGTCAGAGTGGGTTGAATTAAAATGTGATGTCAAGACGGAAGCCAAGATTGTATTGTGTATTGTCAAATTGCTAAGAGATCAATTTAAAATATTTTGCTTCTTTTCATTTTAGATGATAACGTAATTAATTTTAGATTAAGCTACTTCTGCAATGACAAATTACGGAAGAATTGAAACTGGGAGTTGTACAATCGGTCTTAAAGCATTTGGAAATCCGCACAAATAATGACATCAATTTTTACAAGTCACGAGTCTTATACCATAAAACCCAAACTATGTAATGCTAACAATTCATTGTTGTTCCGGTAAATAAACCGGAAATAGATTAAAGTTCATTAACGTTCATTAATAAGTACTATAAGTACATATGGTTCCGAGCCGACAAGATGATTTTTTGAAACGTCAACATCAAATTCTAACCATACAACAACAACAGTAAAATAAATGCAAAGTAAAACTACATTTCAACTTAAATCATGTGATTTTTAAAATATGCTGAATTCATTTAAAATACAAGCCAGCAACGCCCGTCAAACTATGTCCGTTCCCTTGTCCTTCTTAGGAATACTTAAGATTATTACTCTATAAATGCATCTTTCGTTTTTTTAAGACGTGGATTTTGTTGAATGAAGATAGATTGAAAAGAGGACAGGTTTTTTGCCTGTCGCTTCTTCTCGCACTAAAGGAGGACATTGGGATATATGGAATACGTTATCTTCACATTTGAATGATGTAGAATTTGTAGGTGATTAAGTGATTTAATGATAAAAAAGAGTGGTGGCAAGAGACGATGTTTTGCTGAATGAAAGGGAATTTATAGCACTTTTCTTTACGTCATTTGGAAGAAAAAATCGTATCTCATCAACAAGCATAATTTATTTTCAAAGACGACCTTAACATTTGTGCAAAAACACGTATTTGACAGAGACTCCTTTTTGTCGTTTTATGAAACAGTTACCGTATTACTCCTGGCTCAGAGACCTCAGGAATAACCTGCACTACTAGATTTAGATAAATGTTCGATTTAATTATTGAGAGTAAGATTTAAAATTAATTTAATAGTAATTCAAGGGCCAGTACAATATGCCATTTAATTCACACCCACAATTTTCGAGTAATTTCATTGTGCTTGAAATTTGAGTTTTAAGGATGATCCTAATCCATCAGCAGTTCACTTGAATTTGGATCGTTTAACAACTTTTGTTCAACTCTGGTCCAACAACAATTTATATTGTGCAACAATCATATTAAGACTGATTTTTTAAATTTTGCTATGCACTCTCTTATCTGTGCAAACGAATGTTACTAGCATTTCTAATCCTTTTTACTCAATGAAAATGATAATGAAATATTGTTTTGTTCTTGTCGACGCCCCACACTTTTCGGTTTCAAATTTTAGAGGTTAGTAGGTTTACATTCGTTGGATATTATTGCCTAGTAAGATGAAGACCTACGCACATACGAATTACGAAACGGCAAATGCACATGAGTTTTGTTATTATTATTTGTGTGACATAACATAACCCAAGAAGCCAATATGGCTTAGCAAATCCATTAGAAGAGGGTGAAATGTTTTTGTATAATTCCATAATTTGTATGGAAATGACAGTTTTGAATTGTGAGTTGCCTGATATTCTGTTAAATCAATCGTACCTCGTATATTCTACTTTGGCAGCAAATCAGATACCGAAATCCTGTTCTCTAAATTATTAGCTCGTCAATTTAATAAATTCATATAAAAGCTGACACTTCGGATCATTACTTTCCCTACCTGGCAAACCACACTTTAACAATATTCATCTTTTGGCACTTTTTTTAGCAAAATAACGATCTTCGTCAGTCCTTTGATAACCCATTTGACTGCGGCGTTTTCACAAATAAGTGTCTTTGTGACAATATTAACCTCATAATCATGTCCATTTAACTTAAAGTTAAAGTGGACTACGAATGGCCCTTAAGTTTTATGATTGCATAACCGAAAAGATTGACCTTCTCGCGACTTGGCTTGAGATTGAAACGGAGATTCCACGTCAAAGTCTTAATGTTTATAAGACGTGGAATTATTAGACATGACCACATTCACATATCTCAATCCTCGAACAAACGTAGTTAACAAATACGTTTAACGAAGCCGAAAACGAGGAGTTCGTTAAAATTAATCCGAAATGAAGACAGTTTTTGTATGATCTGATTTTTATTTTTTTGCAGTACCAAAAATTAATTCCCGAAATTATTGTAAACTTTAAATTTATTATTTATTTCAGATTTGCTTGGCCTTGTTTGGAGCGTGCATGGGTCAATACTCGAATTCGAATGGATACGGTGCCCCACAGGGGTATGGGGCACCTCCAAGCCAAGGATATGGGGTGCCGCCCAGCCAAGGATACGGACCACCGCAAAATCAGGGGTATTTACCCCAAAGGGAAGAAGATGAAGCGATTCCAACAGTAAGGCACGTGTTTGTACACGTTGCCCCGGATGATAAGTCGTCAGGGGTGGCGAGGGTTATCAAGGCCCCGATAAAGAGGGAGCGACAAGTGAATATTCTGTTTGTGAAGGCCCCCGCCCCTGCCGCCCCCGACCGTCAAATCGTGGACATCCCTAACGACGGGGGCCGCAAGACGCTCGTCTACGTCCTTCTCAAGAAACAGGACTCCACTCCAGACGTCGACTTCAAGTTGCCAAAGCCAACACAGGCTTCCAAACCCGAGATTTACTTCATTCGTTACAAGGATGGGAAGAGGGGGCCAGCTCCGGGTGGGACAGAATATGGTGCCCCGACCTCAGGGGCACAGTACCGTTTACCTTTGGGGCATACCCAGGGCACCTCCAAATCTCCTTCATCCAAATACAGTGTCCCACCTTCATATTAATTGGTTACTATTTTGTTCACTTTTTTATTTCTTTCTTAAAATGATTGTTCACTTATTTGATCGTTCCTGACAAACCAACACGACAAATTCTATTTACTAAAATTATTTTACCAATTTATAGCCTCTTCAACAAAAATTCGATGTTACTTTTCATTAAATATTTCTGTATATTTTTTCAACAGTTTATCATCCAATATGCTCATTACGATAATAAATAAACCGTTGCAAACGCACGTAAGAAAGCGGTGAAACCTACCCGATAAATGAAATGAAAAACTTACATAAAGGCAAGTACCCGCGGGTAAAGGTACAATTCATGATAGCTATATGAAATTCTTTTTCAATATCATGCACGTCATCTATTTTAAAAGGTGAGGTTACAATGGGACACCCACTCTTGGTGGTAGTTACGTCCCAAGGGGAACACAAACTTGCGTGGTCCTCCTTTACGGTGGCAAAGATTACAAGAAAGGTTCCAGGGTAGGAAAGTTATGAGTTTAACACGGATTGTATTCGAAGATGTCGAAGAATGTTATCAACTGGCCCTATGCAGACGGGGAATTAAGGATGTTCAGATATCAGATGTTATGGAAATGCTTATCTCGTTACCCAGATTACCTGGAATTGATTACACATATCCACGCTGATGTCAGAATTGCACAAACTCAATCCACCAGTTGGATGTCTCGAACCTAGGAAGCAGTACTAAGATACATTAACTTAGACCACTAGACTATCTAGGCCTTGACCGTATTATCACCAAACAAACATTAAAAATACCAAACTTCATGCGAAAAATGGGTGTGAAGGGAGCGACGAAGAGAGGGATAAGAAACAAAGAGATGCACTTGTAACACAATTAAGTTTCCCAATAAAGTATTGTTACATTTGATTCTGAATTGAATCGATCTGAAAACAAGCAATCGGACCCTTTTGTCGCTAAACCCAAGTGCGAAACCCGTCTATCGTTTCCCGTGAAGAATAATATAGTTAGTACACACTACTACCATTACATATATTCAGGTCAATTTTTTAAATCTAGACATATTATATACCATTTTGTGGCAAATTTGACGTAGAATCCGAATCTGCAATAAAAAGTGCCGTATCAAAGAAGCGTTTTTGAGATAAACCCCGAAAACCGGGTAAAAATCGGATTTTTTCGGATTTTATTTATTTTAAGGTCCTTTATGATTCTCTATGTGGAAAAAATGATGCAAATTGTTGTTAACAATTTAAATATGAGTTTATATCACTAACTAGATTGTAATATCTCAGAAGCGTTCGCGAGATATGTGCCAAAAACTATCCCAAAAATTGGTTAAAAATCAGTTCTGTAACAGTTTTTCTGAATTTAAGGTATTTTACATGTTGATTGTTGTTCAATTTTATTATTTTTGCACCCTATGCTGGATGCATTTACCTCCCCTCCTCCCATTTTCCTGCCCCCGGCAGGGGCCTCGCCGGCAGGCGCCAAAGTCTCGAGAAAACCGTGGATCCATGTTAAGAAGGTAGGTAGGGATATGATACCGAGCTATGCGAGGTAGGTAGGGGTTGGATACCGAGCTATGCGAGGTAAATAGGGGAAGGTAAGGTTAGGATACCGAGCTATGCGAGGTAGGTAGGGGTAGGATACCGAGCTGTGCGAGGTAGGTAGGGGTAGGATACCGAGCTGTGCGAGGTAGGTAGGGGTAGGATACCGAGCTATGCGAGGTAGTTAGGGGTTGGATACCGAGCTATGCGAGGTAGGTAGGGGTAGGATACCGAGCTATGCGAGGTAGTTAGGGGTAGGATACCGAGCTATGCGAGGTAGGTAGGGGTAGGATAATGAGCTATGCAAGGTAGGTAGGGGTAGGATATCGAGCTATGCGAGGTAGGTAGTGGGATGATACCGAGCTATGCTAGGTAGGATACCGAGCTATGCGAGGTAGGTAGGGGTAGGATAGTGAGCTATGCGAGGTAGGTAGGGGTAGGTTTCTGAACTTATGAATCGAATTGTATCGTTGCTGGGCGTCCGGCAAAACTAAATGGCCCTTGCCCAACTTTTCGTGACCTCCTCACCAGTCTTGTATACACTACTATTACATACATTCAGGTCAATTTTTTAAATCTAGACATATTATATACCATTTTGTAGAAAATTTGACGTAGAATCCGAATCTGCAATAAAAAGTGCGGTATCAAAGAAGCGTTTTTGAGATAAACCCCGAAAACCGGGTAAAAATCGGATTTTTTCGGATTTTATTTATTTTAAGGTCCTTTATGATTCTATATGTGGAAAAAATGATGCAAATTGTTGTTAACAATTTAAATATGAGTTTATATCACTAACTAGATTGTCATATCTTTACTTTACTACGTCAAAACGATTTTAGTCACCAATAGTTCCAATGTTAAAGTTTCATTATTTTTGTTTCTCTTTCGAATGAGACTAGTTAGAAAAATATCAGGGTTGTACAGTTGGGAATGTTCCCTTGTCAGACAACAATGTAACATTCGATTGTTGTTCAATTTTATTAATTTTCGCCCCATATGCTGGACAGTATAGCATTTAACACCCGACTTTCCTGCCCCCGTCAGGCGCCAAAACCTCAAGAAAACAGTTGATCCAGGTTAAGAAGGTAGATAGGGATAGGATACCGAGCCATGGGAGGTATATAGAAGGATATAGTGGTAGGATACCGAGCTCTGCGAGGTAGATAGGTGTAGGATACCGAGCTATGCGAGGTAAATAGGGGTGGGTAATATAGGATACCGAGCTATGGGAGGTTGTTAGGGGTAGGATACCGAGCTATGCAAGGTAGGTAGGGGTAGGATACCGAGCTACGTGAGGTAGGTAGGGGTAGGGTAAAGAGCTATGCGAGGTAGGTAGGGGTAGGATACCGAGCTATTCGATGTAGGTAGGGGTAGGATACCGAGCTATACGAGGTAGGTTGGGGTAGAATACCGAGCTATGCGAGGTAATTAGGGGTAGGATAAAGAGCTATGCGAGGTAGGTAGGCGTAGGATACCGAGCTATTCGATGTAGGTAGGGGTAGGTATCTGAACTTATGAATCGGATTGTATCGTTGCTGGGCCTCCGGCAAAACTAAATTGCCCCTGCCCAACTTTTCGTGGTCTCCCTACCAGTCTTGTTATGTTTACTTTACTACGTAAAATATGGAAATTCTTCACAGCGGATACAATAAACACGAACTATTCCGTTGAAGAAAGTGATTTAGACAATCCAACAAAATGTTTGTCTGCGACCAAACCCGAAAGCAATCGGATATTAGCTTATCGTTACGACACATCCATTGAATTGAAAAGCGAATTTTTACGGCTGAAACGGGAGATTTTAAGGTATATTTGGTTTGATTTGATTATTCTTTATCGTCAGTCCGGTTCAGCCTAAGCTAGTCTCCAACCGGGGATAGAATACATAGGAAATTTCGCTCATTAATGACTACCGTACTTGTACTCGTACTAGGACGGCGATTTTTGTAAAGCTCCTAGGAAGATACCCCTATATTATAATATTTCTATCGTATATCCTGAAGTCCAAAATTGCGTCCCGTTTTGAAAAGATCTCTCGATTACCCTAAGATTTTTAAATTCTGGTTATACATTTGAACTCCCAATAACAGAAAACCATAATTACGTTTTACATTACCTAGCAGTTACCTATTAGCAGTTAGCACTCAAAAAACCCTTTATTATACAGGGTGTCTTTTCCAGGTGTATGCAAGTTCAATTTATCAAATATTGAAGTTGTATACAATTGGAAAAGACGCCGTGTATAGTAAGTTTGTATTACCGGAATCTGGGTTGGGATTAATGAGACCCCTATAAATGGGAAGTAGACCCCTAATTCGAATGAACTAGACCCCACATGAACCAGACCCCTAATCGAATGAAGTAGACCCCACCTCGGTTGAATCACATCCTCGGTTGATTTCAGTGGGGTCTAGTTCATTCGAATTAGGGGTCTACTTCCTATTTATAGGGGTCTCATTAAATTTAACTCCCGGAATCTACGCGAAATTTGCAACAAATTGGTATACAATTTGTATTGATTTAAAACAATGAAATACAATGTATGTAATTTAAGTAGAGTATACTAAAAATTAGCCACGTTCATATGTGTCATTTATGGTGTTCTTTAATGTTTAGCAAATGGGTGCTATAATATGGTCATGTCAAAATTAAAATATAAATTAATTTTGTTCATTGAATACAGTTTTGACGCCTTGACATTGGATCCAACGCTTGCTCTTGAAGGTTTCATTTGCGAACTGTCCCGTCGGGATCCTAATTTCAATGATAACTGGACAACAGTAATCGTGAATTTCTCTGTTAGTGAAATCAAGCGTAATCGTGCTTCGTCGGAGCAAGTAATCTTAAGTGGGGCTCTCAACGTGGATTCAACAAGTCGAGAATTTAAGCTCAACAAACCTGTCCCGATAAGCGGTTTATCAAACTACATCTTAACCGTCGAGTTATCGGGGTTTGTCATATCCGAGTGTCAGAATACGGGCGTAGTGACACACCTGGTAACTTCTAACTAAAAATATAGTCATGATTTTAATTATAATTATTTAGAGGTAAAATTATGTCAAAATTTACCCTAATTATTAATTTTATGATAAAAGCTGGACCTAATTTTTGCTTTTGTTTTGCGAAGAATGTGGAGGATTGCTTTCTTGGGATTGGGGCTGGTTTCAGTACCAATTTCCATGTGGGGGGACGGTTCCCTTTTCGAGTCCGCTTCAGTCGCCGGAAGGGTAACCAGAGGCTGGAACCGGGCCTCTCAATTGCTCATGGCTTTATCCACGCACTCATATTTTCCATTTAATTTGAATAACATTTAAAGCTCTGAGGATGTGATACTATGAATCGATAATAAAATCTTGAAACCGTAACTGACAAGGGACGTAAGGGAAAGACAAATGCCCGATCGTCTTGAAACTTTTACCATGTTATAACACAATCAAAGTCTTAAAAAAAATCAGAAAAGTGATACTTTTACATTTCTGTAAAATTTCACTCTTCAGCATCACAAAAATGCAAAAATTTTGAAAATCGGACCAAAACTGATGATTTGGCACGGGTTTGAAAATGTTAATTTCATCGATTTTTTTATTTCGCGAATTTTTTAAACATAGTAAATACAAATTAGGGCATCTAATTTTTATGGTTTTATTGTTCACATTAGTGTGTTATAACATGGTAAAAGTTTCAAGACGATCGGGGATTTGTCTTTCCCTTACGTCCCTTGTGAGGGCAAATAAAACCATAGATAAATCTATAAACTAAAAGTATATTGAACACAGCTTGGGAAGAGGAACTTTAATTACAATTGTCAATACCAAAATGGTTAGAAGCGAAGGTCATCTCAGGTTCCTTTCGTCATGTCATCCCAACGCAACATGCATCAACACATAGTTTTGGAATTGGACTAAAAACTACCCGTTTAAAACCTCTTCCAGAATGAACTGTCATCCATGATGACATGTGAAGTTGTAGATTTAATGAGATGTCGAATGCTGCCTATTTATGAACTAACTGGTGTTTTATGTAGCAAAAATGTATCGAAATAAACGTTCGAAAAACCTATTTTCTCCTAAATACAAATCCAGTATTTATTTAGCCAATAAATAGACCAATTAATCAAAATCTCAATTTATCTGACGAAAAATGGAACCTCTATCAGTTCTTCTCTCTCTAAGAGTTAATCTAGCAGTCCTTCTCTCTCTAAGAGTTAACCTAACAGTGACTTTTACTCTGTCACAAAATCCAATACCAAGTACCAATGCTCTTTCTGCCACGTCAGCATCGTACGACATTTCGTCCTAACCTTCAGAAGGTGAACAATTTACTTAATTTAGTTTACATATCATAACCTTAGATGAAGTTCAAGCTTAAGTTCAATCTCAAGGTTGCATAAACAAATGAAGTCTTCTTATCAAAATACATGTAAATCTCTACAATACATTATAGTCTAAAATCCAACTCAGTACTTAAAGATTACACATAAAACTGATCAAATCAATATAAATCAAATTCATAAACTAAAACTTACATTTCTCCTCTATATACGGTTTAAAATGACTTATTTTTGGACACACCAACTAGCATACTTAACCAAAGGTAATATCAAAAAATCTAAGGTTTTGAACCGTATTTCGAGGAGAAATCGATTTTCAAACATTATAACTTTAACTTTATAAAGACTACTTTGAGACGACTTTGAGACTACTTTCTGTCGTCATCCCGATTCATTTCTGACCCAACGAATAACCCTTTTTGAGTTTCAACATCCTCCCATCTCTTTTATATGCGACAGTATAAAAGAACAGTAAAATAAACTCAAATGTCATCGTCGAAAATTCAGAATCATAAACACAGAAATGCTAGTCCTTACAATCATAATAACCGGAACAAGCCAATTCTTACAACAAAAATCATACCATCAATTTTCTTCAAAATGAATATAAATTGTCATTACAAATTTCAAATTTTATAATTATGACAATTTTAACAAAAAATAGTAATTAGTGCGAACTTAACCTATAGTTTGTGAACTAACACTATTTTATTCCACTAAATTACGCTTTTCAGATTACCAATTACGAACTAATAAAGTAACCTTAAAATAAATGTATGCGCTAAGCGACATAACCTGAACCAACTTCCAGTCCGTGTTCGGAATCCTCTAAAGTCTGACTCTTCTGATTTCCGACGTGTCCGGCACTGGCAAACATGATGACACTCCTTGTCACGATGACGCTCAATCCACTTCCGGTTCGACAGCCAGATCTCCGCTCTCGGGCTCCACAAGTCTGGCCGACTTCTCCCACCAATCAGGTCCTGATCTGGTGAGTGGACGTCCTCTGAAGGCAGATCTCCTCGAACCCAGTTCTCGTCTCCCGACCGGTACCACTTGCCCCCTCCCGACACCAACACCATGGAAATGCAGCCTTCTGCCATCTCCAATCCGCACCCACCCGATGGTAGGCCGACTCTGGAGTCCTTTGCAGTGCTCAAATCCGGTTGTCTCAGTTCCGACATGGTACTTCCGGTTGACATGACTGCTGTGGATAAATTAATCAACCCATTCGACACCCCAATATCCCCAGCGTTAAGACCTTCACAAAAATATGGGCGACGAAATAACTTACTGCAGAGGTGACCATAAGGTACAACCTCTGAATTGCCTGAGTCCTCCATCAATGGCTGATCCTCCACTGTTTTCTGGTTCAGGGTCTTCCACCCTGTTAATCGGTTTCCTGGCCATTTCCACAGTGCAGCGGGAACATGGACCACAGGATCTACCGTGGCGGCGAGAATAACCAGGTCGTCCAGTGACTTCCGGTTCAGGGTCTCCCACCCCAACGATTGGTGATCCTGGTCAGCTCCACAGTCAACTGCTGGAACATCGACCACTAGATCCACCGTGGTGGAGAGAATATCCGGATTGGAACCCGTTCGATGAAAATTTGGGCCACGCCCCTCAACTCGACAATCTTCTTCTGGCGAATCCACGTTCTTGAGATTCCTGTTGTCCACTTCGGCGGATGGATACCGCACCTGACACTTCAGGATTTGAACTCCGACATCTCGGAGCTCCTGGACCAAGGGTTCCAGCGTCCTTCGCTGAACCTCGATAAACGTCTTGTTTGGAACATCTTTGTCCAACTCCTCTCTGACTCCCAATTTCTTCTTTTGTATTATGATCCTGAGACCATCTCTCTTCCGCATCAAATTATCCATGATGACGGAACTAGAACCAAAAACTCAGAAATGGGAAAGGATTAGAAATGTTACAAACAAAAATAACAAGAGATCGACAATCACTCAACCTTTCCTTCGTCCGGCTGACCACCGCAACGTCTGGAAGTGACGATTCTCTCCTTGAGTAGTGACGACCTCGACCAGAGCTGTCTTGACTTCTGACAACATTCAGCTACCACTTTGGCTTTACCGCTGACCTCAAAACTTTACTTCCGTGTTTAAACACGTAGGCAAAGTCAACGCTCTACTAGGCTCTCACTCACACTGATGGTTACAAGATCTTTCAAATCCACTTCCGGTAACTGTCCGGCTGAACTTGAGACTGCTAGGGAATCCCTGAAGAGTTTCCAATCTCGTCGAATGTGCCGATTGAAACGTAGCACAAACTCTCAACGATCACTGTCCGTATTCTCGTCCTGGAAACTGACACGATCACTGTCCGGCAAATAATGGTTCGTCAGAACTCCCTACTTATTTCCGGAACTTTCACACGCAGCACGAATGACCTATCACGTCGGGGTCACCACATTTTGGAATTGGACTAAAAACTACCCGTTTAAAACCTCTTCCAGAATGAACTGTCATCCCTGATGACATGTGAAGTTGTAGATTTAATGAGATGTCGAATGCTGCCTATTTATGAACTAACTGGTGTTTTATGTAGCAAAAATGTATCGAAATAAACGTTCGAAAAACCTATTTTCTCCTAAATACAAATCCAGTATTTATTTAGCCAATAAATAGACCAATTAATCAAAATCTCAATTTATCTGACGAAAAATGGAACCTCTATCAGTTCTTCTCTCTCTAAGAGTTAATCTAGCAGTCCTTCTCTCTCTAAGAGTTAACCTAACAGTGACTTTTACTCTGTCACAAAATCCAATACCAAGTACCAATGCTCTTTCTGCCACGTCAGCATCGTACGACATTTCGTCCTAACCTTCAGAAGGTGAACAATTTACTTAATTTAGTTTACATATCATAACCTTAGATGAAGTTCAAGCTTAAGTTCAATCTCAAGGTTGCATAAACAAATGAAGTCTTCTTATCAAAATACATGTAAATCTCTACAATACATTATAGTCTAAAATCCAACTCAGTACTTAAAGATTACACATAAAACTGATCAAATCAATATAAATCAAATTCATAAACTAAAACTTACATTTCTCCTCTATATACGGTTTAAAATGACTTATTTTTGGACACACCAACTAGCATACTTAACCAAAGGTAATATCAAAAAATCTAAGGTTTTGAACCGTATTTCGAGGAGAAATCGATTTTCAAACATTATAACTTTAACTTTATAAAGACTACTTTGAGACGACTTTGAGACTACTTTCTGTCGTCATCCCGATTCATTTCTGACCCAACGAATAACCCTTTTTGAGTTTCAACATAGCTCAATCAATCTCTTTACACAATCATAATTTTTAGAGAACATTTTTAAGCAAAGATTTGTCAAAAATGTCAGAACGTGTTAGAAAATGGAATAAATTTGGTACCAGTTGGACTGAATGAGTATAGAGAAATGAAAAGATAAAGGTCTGAGCACTAAAAATGTCGTCGATACGTAATCCTCGAGATCAATCATTTGGTTAAGGATAATTGAATTGATTCCCTTAACGATTCACCACTCACCTATAATTACTCACGATTCCCAAACAAGATTAATTCATCCTAATTACACACTTCAATTTATTCCTTCCCACTCAATTAACCTTTACGCTTAAGGTCAACTCAAAAGACCAGACATTTTTAGTTTCAGGTCTCAATCAATTTCTCACAAAACTCCTTCCCTCACGTAAATCCAAAAACACAGTTCTTACATTTTAAGGCTCATCATCAGATCCCTAACCAAACAGTTTTATAACAAATTCTGGTACAAAAACTTTAAAAAATTACAACTTGTACGAGATTGATTAACATTTAGAGCCAGAATGGGGGACCGTTCTTGCACTACACAATTCAATCCATTTCATTTATAGGAATAACAATTCAATAAACAAAACTGCTGCAATAAAAAGACACAAATAATAATAAGCAAAGAGCCTACAATGATTGCATTTCTTAAGATCATTACGAATAAAATGATTAGTTGAAAGGGTCAATGTCGAAGAGATTATTATTTTTATTATGATATGGACTTATATTTAATTCCTCAGAGACGAAATTGAATTAATAAAACCTTAAAAGGTGAGGACATGATTAGATAATGACCATCTTAGACTTCATCATATTATTATAATTACCCTCTAATAGTATGTCAACACTTAATTCATCAAGAATCTTTTCTAAGTCTGCTTTCAATTTACAAAGTTACAAGTGCAGTCAGTTAATCACATTATATGTTTGATTTACAGTTTATGAATATTTTGTATACGGCGATATTATTATAAATAATTTGAGCTATTTGACATTGTTAAAACAAATGTAATAAAAGCCAGGGTTCTTGGGGTCAGGGTTATTGGAGGATTTGAACGTTTTTTAAGGTTTGAGAAATTGAGAATATTTGATCCATCTTTAGTTTTGCATGATTTTGAGGATTTCAACGTCTCTAAACATCGTTAACCCCCCAACCCCCAAAAGACAACTTAAAATCCCGAGAGCCCCAACCATACTTGGGCCACCACCGACCACCAGACCTCCTGACCACCGACCACCAAGCATGACATTAGACCACCGACCACCAAGCATGACATTAGACCACCGACCACCGATCCTAGCTCGAGACCACTGACCACCGATCCTAGCTCGAGACTACCGAACACCGACCACTGACCACCAAGCTCAACTCGAGACCACCGACCACCGATTCTAGCTCAAGACCACCGAACACCGACCACCAAGCTCAACTCGAGACCACCGACCACCGATTCTAGCTCAAGACCACCGAACACCGACCACCGACCACCAAGCTCAACTCGAGACCACCGACAACCGATCCTAGCTCCAGACCACAGACCACCGACCACCTAGCTCAACTCGAGACTACTGACCACCGACCTCCGGTGGTCTGGTGGTCTGGTGGATTCTCCTAAAACCACCGGTGGTCGTCCAACTATGGCCCCAACCCTAAATGTGGATCCCAAGTCATAAATTAACATTTAAGCCGATAAAGTTGCAAAGGATCTTTGTAGGTTCTCGTTCTTGGGTTTGACAATAATTTATTCCTCATGTCTGAAATGTGGCATTTCCTCGGCCGTTGTTGGTGTCTGTTTGTCTAGAGACCTGTCTGCAAGTACCTCAACTTCCCCTTAATTAAAAGTTATTGGAGTTGTGAACCAATTTGTTAACCGAGTTGAGAACGACAGAATCCATGTTAACCACTTCAACGATCCCCAATAATAAACATAAACTCAAAACTCTAATTAATGAAATGGCGAAATATCTAGACTCCTTTGACAGACACAACAACAATTAAGGCCTTGAAAGTTATTTCAATTGTGAAGGAGGCTCTCAATCACAAAATGTGACGATTTTTTTCGCAATAAAACTAAACTTTTAGATCAATTTAGTAAGGAGGACGGTTTTATGGACCATCATCCCTCGTATAAACGGTCACCATATATTTAATTGAATTTATTGCACAACCTTTTCAGTAATTATGTCCGTTGGAGTGAAATACAAGCCTTTAGACATGATATTATTAGTATGTGATAGCCAAGTAATTCAGTATTTGAGATCACGACTCCAAATGTAACTTTCTGTAACAATGTGTAAGCAAGTGACATGTAGATCTGCTTGGAATAATTAATTACGTCTAACTCTACTTTAAATAATTAATTGCACTTGCACTTTTGCATCGTAAATTTTAAATTCAATGTACAATTAAGGTTTTATTCGAATGAATTCTAAAAGTTTGGGACAGTTTTATGTTATTATTTGCATAGTTGTCTCGAAACTGTGAATCCGGAAATGCCAGATGATTAATCTGGTAACAAATGTGCTCAGTAAATAATTTATTTGATTTGATTTGATTTAAACTGTATTATTGTGTCAAATACATTCGAAATTATTACATTCTCAATTACAACCGAAAAATGGTCAATGTCCTAAAATAAAAATCTCCGACCGATATTTTAGGGCTTACAGAAGGTTTTGAATGTTAATTTTTTGGCTGCAATGGCATTGTTTTGGTGGCTTTGGGAAACTGAAGGTTTTTAATTTCACGTGAATTAATAAGGATAGTAATAATATTAATATAGCAATAATAATATTTAGAATCTGAATAAGATGTTGACCTTCCAATTTAGTAGTAGTAAAATGAGTAATTCTGTGTCTATCTCTGAATGGTTTGTGAAGTAGTTGTTGTGCATTGATTGACTTCCAATTAGTCCATCCCATCTTCCATTATTTATCTCCCATCCTGAGAGGAATACCTAATTAGCAAACCTAGAACAATGTTAACATTTTAAGGCTCTTTTCAACTCAAGATACTAACTTCAAATCCTTCTCTCTAATGCCTTATTAAAGTTTACACATTTTAACAGTTTGAGGTAGAAAAGTAATTGGATAAGAGCATTATATCATCTCATGAGCTCATATGTAATCACAATGTGAAGGGACTGTTCCTAAATTACGTTCTCAGGTATTGTATCATTAATTTGTCCTACAAATTGTGCTTAAAAAGGACTAAAACGCGCTTGAGGAACCCCCAAAATAATCAAAATAATAGGTGCAATTGGGCGTAATTGGCAGTGGCGCTGATTTCCTGATACCCGGTAAGGTATATTATACTTGCAATAGAGCTAGAACTTCTAAAACCCCCAACGAGTTCTGGTAGTTCTAGTTCTAGATTTAGTAAGTCTGTCTCCTGTTCTAGTCCAGAAAACTAGAACTAAAATGAATTCTAGTTCTAGTACACATCGGTCTAGTAACCGATGAACTTTATGAACCTGCAATGATGGCTAGGAACCCTCAAGACGTTTGACATGATACATTGTTGTAGGTGGTTTGGATGTGTCGAGAATATAAGCACCACCGGCATTCGAATCCAAGAGTACTTGTAATTGGAGTTGTGGAAGCTGCTGATCCCTGACGTGTCATGTCATCCTTTGAGATGATTGCTTGATGAGCAGTTGCAATAAATCTAGAGGCACAAAGGGATCCCTATTGCTACAGATTAGTACACTTTGACCACATCTACCACACCATTTCCCTAGGATGATTAAGAAGATGAGGTTAACGTTGTTAGTGTTAAGGGCATCCACACCTTCCTCATCAACTATTGACTCATCTCCACAGCTTACAATTACAAGAAGAAGATAGAGCCGAGAGGGTGGACTTGTCGCTATTAATATTATTAGATTATTACTATAAGCTGACAGTTAGGAGTGTAATAAAAATCGTAGATTTGGTTCAGAATAGGATGAGATCGTGGCGGTCATGATAAGCGTCAAGGTAAGGGATCTTCGTCATCCTTTGGCCTCAACCCCAGCCACTTTATAAGCCCACAGTTTCCACATGAAATTCATCAGTTCATCAGCTTCTTTGAGTCTAGTAACAGCTTCTTCAGTTCAAACACATTTTCAAAAACTCAGAATGCAGACTTTCTTGGTAATTTCAGAATTTATTGGAATTGTGATCTTTTACTCTGGATTTGGGGTCTTTGAAAAGGACGAATTTTGGAAAAATCTTTAAGGCAATAAGTTTTGGGTCGTGGTGATTTTCCCCAGTTTTATTAAAATCGGGTGGGCTAATTAAATAGCGTAGGAATTTTTTTTGGAAATGAGGCACATTCCTAGTCTTAAGGGACTCAATACTTAAGCACTACAATAAGTCCCCAGGGTGGTAAACACAAGTTTTTCACTGACCCAGAAAGCCCTTATAGGATGTAATGTTCCAGAATTATAAGGAAATTGTTGTCTAAAAATCGTGTTAAAATAAGGGTCATTTGTGATTGAAGGTCTTTGCTTCGGTGGTGGCCCTCGCAGCTGCCCAATACGACTACAACCCACCCCAGCAACAGTTCAACGCTGGTGGATCTCGACCCACGTACGGACTCCCTAACCAAACGCCAGGAGTGCCCCAAGGACCCTCCGCCCCAGCCCCACAACCGGAAGAGCAACAGGCTGAAGCTTACACCCCACAAGTCTTCCGACATGTAAGCATATTTACACCTAAACTGCGAACGATCTCCAGTTTCTAACAAAATTGCATTTATGTTTAAGGTTTACGTCCACGTTGCCCCCGATGAGGAACCAGAGACACAATCCCGAACCATCCGAGTTCCAGGAGGAGACAAACACGTAAGGCACACCTATTTTGACCATTTAGCAATAGCTTATAGGCCATCAATGTATCACTTTACATTAGTCTAATTTAATTTGTTATCATTGTAGGTGAACATTATTTTCGTGAAGACTCCATCTCAGGACAGTTCGTCTCAAACGGAAGTCATCCTGCCCGAACAGGACGAGCACAAGAACTTGGTCTACGTCCTCCTCAAGAAGGGAGAAGCTACTTCGGATGTCAAGATCCGAAAACCAGCTGCTCCACGTCAACAAAAACCCGAAGTCTACTTTATCAAGTACAACGACCAACAGAAACAACAACAACAACAACAATCCACCGGAGGATACCAACAGCAACAACAACAACAACAACAATCCGCCGGAGGATACCAACAACAACAACAACAACAACAACAACAAAACGGAGGTTACCAACAAGCCCCAGCTGGTATTGTTGCCCCAGCCCCAATCCGAACTCAAGCCCAAGTCCCTTCAAGCGGATACGGACTTCCCTTGTAAATAACTCCATTCTAATCGAAACCATTAATGCCCACAGTCAATTTTCTCATGTTTTTATTTATTTATTTCTGGTCAGAAATTTTCAAAAATCTTTCAATAATTTGTCAAAAATAATTTCTCGTTTCCTTCTTTCACTTACGACTTAATTAATTCTTCTTGTCCAACTCTGAATTCTTAATTATTCTTAAATTGTTAAACATTCAATCTTCACTTTTACCCTTTTCCTCTTAGGAAATGGACTCATGTAATTTAACTATTTATTGGATTGTTGCAAAATAAATATTATCACAAAATCATAAAATATACAATTGTCTTTAAATCATTATTGAAATGCAAAGGTATTTTACGCTCGGAAAAATTTCAGCACCGTTTTTATTCAGAAACGTTTGAATGGAGGTTTTCGATTCGAGACATTTTATTCCCATGAATGCGAATACAATAAAAATCATATACTGCAATAATTTATTTGTTAGTAACTCATTCCGATTCGACAGAGATGTAAAAGGCAAAAATAAATAATTTGTTTCAACTTGAGGGTATTCGGTTGGTGGTCATCCAAACAAACTGATAATTCCCAATTCATCATCATTCGAACACTTACATTTTCAAGTCCTTCAATTCTAATCAATTAATTTCAGTCAAACGTACTTCTACTAGATAGACATATATATTGTAATAAATAATATATTTGCAATTATCGGAAGAAACAAGGTCGAAGATTCAGGAAGAAATATAAGGGTGTTATTGTCGTTAGAATATGAACGGTCCCTAATACAGGTTCAAATGATTCATCATTTACAAAATACACTGTTCAAGCATCAGGAGCAAGGCTAACAAGAACAAGGGACGTAAGACGTAATGGAGAGATAACAATCCGATTGGCTTGATTTCAGAAATAAATCAAGTGGATCGGATCGGAGCGTTATCTCTCCATAGCAGACCAGGTGCATCTGACTTAAACCGGTTCAAATGACGATAATGGTCAAACAAACAGGCATCAATTGCAATATTATTGTAAATATTCAAGATTTCAGATCTTATCAGAATCTGTTAACAATATTAACATGTTACACCTTCTGCAGTTATCAATTTAATGACACATCCCAATCTGAATGACTCAATCCTCATGAACTTCAATTCCAAAAACGATTTTGAAATATCGGGAAAGGCTTTAGTATAAATAGCTCCAAACAGAAGTATAAATCATATAAACTGATTAATTGTCGGGGAAATAACGGTGTTTTTGAGCATACAGAGCTTCAGAATGAAGTTAATTTCCTTGGGATTGTTCCTTGTGTTCGTAATCGAAGGGTCGGTGTGTTGGCCCTTAAGGGTCATTAAGCCCAATCAAGGGGTCAAGAATATCGAGCAGTTAGACGATGTGGGTAAGGTGATGTTATCTTGGGAGGTGAACCAAGTCGAGGGAGAAATTATTTTCGAAATTGAGGCAGCAACGTTGGGCTACGTGGGCTTCGGGATCTCGCCCCAAGGAAGCATGGCAGGGGCGGATATCTTCATTGCCGGCGTCGACCCTCAAGGCACTCCTTATTCATCCGTAATCTCAAATCTATTTTTATTCTCCTAATCAAAGCCACAAAGCATATAGGCATCCCAAAAATATTTAGAGTTAAAAAAGATCCCTAGAATAAACCAATTTTTTTAGTTTTAAACGACGACCATGCACTTTCAAGGGCTGAGATTCTACTTCACAAAATGTCGTTATTTGTCAATGTCATATGAAGTTTAGGAAGCTTACGTATAATTGTTAGGATCGTCATGGGACTGGATTTGTTGAGCCGGTGCTGGACATTCATTCGGACTGGACGCTTTTGGAAGCTCAAGAATTCAATGGGATTCGGGAGGATGCTTTTCTACAGTTGACTTATCTCAAGTTCAGCAGGCTTCTGAACACTTGTGACGATGAGGACTATCCCATCACCGTAATTAATCTAATGATTTAAATAGACATTTGTAATTAATATTGTCAAATTCCTAGTAATTAACGGAGGGAGAGTGTACTTGAAATAGAACGGGACGAATCGGTTGATTTGGGCGATGGGGGCGACGGACGATTTGGCTTATCATACGTCGGACCGGAGGGGCAGCCGTTCACTCTCCCTGTTGGGGGCACCAAATCCACCTGTTGACCTTGACGAGTAATTGTACAATTGAATTACACCAATTTATAACTCAAACGTTTAACATTTGGCACTTAACCGTTTGGTTAACTCCTTACCTGAGTCCAAATTCAATTCAACCAATTACCACTGAATTCATTCGTCATGATCATGATTCATGACTGCCACATGTGAAACTAGACTAAATTTAGATCCCCGTAATACATTTGATTAGATATTTAGGATTTTAATATATTTTTTCGTAAATTCAGGACGATTGAATGGGAAGCGTCAGTGGAGATGACGATGCCAGGGGCGGACACATCCTACTGGTGCTCCCTTCACAAAGGCCCCCTCTTGGACAAGAAGCATCATATCCTCGCTGTATGACTAATATTTTATGATTAATATAATTTATTTTAGGACGATAACCCATGTTCTACAGTATCGGCGACACCTATATCGACCTTTGTCGACATTTCCATGAAATTCTCCATAAAATGAATGCCTGATTGTTGCAGCTGGATGCGTTCCTTGGGGATGCGAATGCCTTAAAACACACGCATCATTTCTTGTTCTACAACTGTCAGCTGCCGTCGGACGGGTCGTTGGACGAAGCATTCGAAAACAGCACTGTGGACAAGGGCGTGACGGGTGCGAACTGCTATGAGGAAATACCAACCGTACCTTTCCTCGGAGCCGAATGCATCGAATTATTCTACGTCTGGGCCAAAGGCGGAAAGGTACTTACTAACTATTAACCACCAAAAATATCGGTTTATGTCCAACCACCACTGCCTAACACCCCTTTTGCTTTAATTTTGTAGCAAATGGTATATCCCGAAAATATTGGATATCCGATCGGGGAAAATGACAATGGCCGACCACGATATTACAAGCTGGAAACTCATTACGATAACCCGGACAAATTGGAGGATGTGAAACTCCGGACTGGAGTTAAAATTCACTACACGGATAAGTTAAGGTGAGTTTGTGTAAAGAGGGTGGGGAGTTATTAAGAGGTGAAACCCTTAATGGTAAGACCCAGAGATGGGCATAATTTTTTTTTCGTCGTTCCGTTCCGTTCATCTCATCTCGAATCTCCGTTCTGTTCAAACAAAAAAAACTGCCAATCCAAAAAATCGTTCATTCGTTCTGAACGATTGAACGGAACGAAATTTCGTTCATTTTTCGTTCTTTTTGATTGAACGAAAAATGAACGAATGAACGGCAAAAAAGAACGGAAAGGCGAATTTTCATAATTATTTGTATGTCATCATTTTAATTCATTTTACACAACATAATTCAATGAGTGAATCAATCAATTACACAAAGTATAATATTTAATTACAAATTTTACGATTTTTTTTTAAATTTGTGACCTTGGTAAAGTATAAATTTAAAACTGAAAATACGTTTCGAAATTTTAAGGTTCTTTTTAAATTTAAAGTATTCTTTGATATAACTGATGACTGAAAGCAAGCGCGCACCGTAAAACAAATCGATTTCAACATAAAAATCAAATAATTTTACCGTTGATATATAGTTGATGGTTTACATTCAAAAGAAATATTCTGTGTTAATCAGTAAAGTACAATGTAAATTTTAAAATGTCAGACCATTATTTCCGCGACCATTTCTTCCCAACCATTTGGCCTCCTATCAATTTACACGCGACTAAAAGTAAATGAATGAATTAATTTACTAAATCTAAATATTCTCTATATTTGTCAAAATTAAATGGACTAAGGAAAAAATAAATTACAATTTTTTATAAGCTATTTCATTTGATTTCAGAGATTCTTGACCCTCGAATAAGAAGGTTAATTTGATCCTTTTGATTAAATAAAATTTAACCGATATTAGAAAAAGATTATTGGTAGAATTATTTGATTTTGATGGCGAAAACTAATTGTTTTACGGTGTGATTAAATACTACCGTCATGCGCGTCAGAGTAAAAGTATAAGCATTGTTTCATGGCACTGAACTGTACCTTACCAAATAAATACGTGTCACGTATATACGGTACCTAAAAAAATTGGCAAGAATTTAAAATTACAATTACCAAAGTATTCAATTTCGTCAGCTCGTTAAACCGACAATGGGAGGTTTTTCAAAGTGAACTATGGTATTTCTTTTAAATCTGTTTTGTAAAATCTAACAGTCGTATAAACTGTAAAAATTGGCTGAATTAATTTATTTTGACTATTTTAAAAGATTGAAAAATTAAAAAAAAATTAAATGGACTTTTTCACTTGCTCATAGAACAACGAATTTTAATTCAATAAATTTAATAATTGGTTCGAGTTCTCTAAAGTGCATGAAAAAATTAATTTTTCCCCAGTTTTTTTATCATACAGATCTGTATATTTTACCTATACAGTCCTGTACGTGCTTTTGGAAATTTTAGTTTATGCATTTCTAGCTCTAGACAAGTTTTATGTAATCATGTTCATATTTAATCATTTTTGACCGTTAAACAACTTGAGTTGTCAGTTGTAGTCCGATTTTCCATTAAAAGTTTTTCATGGATAATTGGTTTTCTTCGTGTCATATGCCTATATCTCATCTCTAGTTGTTTTTCAAGAAAATATTAAGATCTCATATTTTAACTTGAGTCAGGCCTTATGCAATTATGCTGTCCGTCCGTCCGTCACACGATAGAGCCTCAACGGTTAGACAGATCGAATTGAAATTCGGCACACATGTATATTTTGAAAATTCGAAGGCTAAGTTCGAAGATAAGAAAAAATCGGTCAATCGATTGACCCGTGGAGGTCATCAAAAGGGGTGTTAAAAAGGTTAAAATACAGGCAAATTGAAACATCCGAACTCGGGTGCACCTGACTGACTTGATGTAAAAGACTGCACACTGTAGGTTTTTATTTAGTTTCCCATTTTTTTTTTCAATTCTTCTAGAGATTTGGGCTCATTAAATTTTAAATAGCGTAAAAATCGGATTTGATTTTAAAAATATTTATTATCACTGAGACACTTTTAAATCGGACTGCAAATGACAACTTGAGTGTTATTCGAGTAGTCAAAAATGAAATGAACCTGAATAACAAAGCCTTGACTCTAGCCATTAGAAATTTTGAAAGCATGTGATTTTTTTGCTTTAAGTTTAATTTTGATTGTTATATAATTTATAATTAATACTTTTAAGGGTAATTTTCATCTATTTAAGTCTAAATACTTTGCAGTTATTTGATTGATTTGAGGCGTTGTTCCTCCAGTGAAAATATTTCTAAATGAACGATTGAACGGGTCGTTCAACCGAACTACTTTTTCTAAAAATTCATCGTTCCGTTCAATCGTTCTTTTCTGGCTGCCAAATTTTCAGTCGTTCCGTTCAATCGTTCAATGAACGATTGAACGGAAGGAGTTTTGAACGGGAAAATGAACGATGCCCATCTCTGGAAGACCTTGTCTGTCTTCATGTCTGTCTGTTGGAGCTCTAATTATTAATCAGTTTTCGGATATAAAAACTCCACTTGCTTGGGCATAAGTGGAATATAAGTACATAAATTTGATCGCACTGTTTGACCAAAAAAAGTTAAAACTGCAAATTAATAGACTCATTAGACCGCACTAACTATCCCATAGGGAACCACATTGTCACTCGAGACCACCCGCTCGTTCTGGTCTTATCGATAGTTGTTTTTGAACATTTTGTGACCTGATCTGATCTCCCTCTGACACCGGAATCCATCAGGTTCGCTAGTCGATGAGTTTGAGCATGTGATATTTCGTTAGTTTGCCGTGCGGTTTCACCCCTTCCAATCATGCGTTTGCAAAGGTTTTTCTCGTGAGCTATTACAAATCTTTGACTGTGTTATAGAGAAATAGACGGTGGTCAGTTTATGATTGGGATGGAGGTGGAGGCCGCTAATTTCATTCCTCCGAATACGACAGAGTTCGTGACCGTGGGTCACTGTACCCCCGAATGTACGGGTCATCTCCCCGAAGGCGGAATTCACGTATTCAATGTACTTTTACATTCACATCTCTCCGGTAATTACAATTTATTTTAACCAATCTCTGTGTAACAAAAACAATTATTATCCGGAAAAGTTGCAATTTATTCCTATCGCATGACTGAAATATTATTTAAGGTCGAAAACTGAAAGTGCGGCATTTCCGGAACGGAATCGAACTCCCGTTTTTTGACTACGATGATCACTACGACTTTGACTACCAGCAGAACAAACCCCTCTTCCAAGAGGTCATCATTCTTCCGGGAGATCAGTTAGCAATAGGTGACATTTTATTCAATACTACGCTCATACCTAATCTTATAGGTAACAAGTTGATCTGGACTAAAAGAAATTATATTAACTGTAACGAAGTAGACCCTTTTTACAAACACGCGTCCTTTTAATCAAATAAAATTCCCTGGCCTTTTAGAGGGTTCGTAAAAATGGGAAATATTATATTTCCTTATGCCTACAATACGATTGATCGGGACTAGTAATTTTAAACTGACAAATAGTCCCCCCACCCCGAAATAAAATGCATATCCCCACGGAATTACAAGGTTCCCTGTTCCCTGGGGATTTATTTAGATAAATATGTAGTTAAAAACTTGAGTGTTGAATATTTGCAGAATGCACCTACGATTCCAATTGGAAGAAGGGGGAAGCGGTGCTGGGTGGCTTATCAACTCAAGAGGAAATGTGCGAGGTTTTCTTGGCTTATTGGCCAAAACAGGATGTCCAGATCTGCAGCTCAATTTATCCCGTAGATCAAGGTTTCGCAGACTTGGGCATCACCAACTACACCCAGTAACTCATTCAATTAATTATTATTCTTATCTAATAATTTCGAGTGTATCATCATTTTAAATTGGTTAGAATTGCGACCTCGCTGGGGATGAGTGGTTACGTCGTGAACGAGCCGGTGAGTCTGGCTGGAGACTTACTCCAGTCCATGAGTTACAAGTTCAACTGGACCAAGGACAACGTTGAGGAATTAATGAATCGCCGACGATTCGGTGACCATCACACATTTTGCCTCAAAAGCGGGGAAAATATCGCTCCTCCGGGACAACTCATAACTTATCCCGCTGACCTCGTCGAATATGTTCCGGATGACATTTGCGCCCTCGATTCACACAATTAATTATAATGCTTAAAAATCCTGCGTTTATTAAAAAGTATTAAATGAAACACTGTATTCTAGGTCCTTAAATACATTGATTATTAAATTAAATTCTTGAAAGTGATTTGGAATCATCAAATCAGTTGCTCCAGTTTTTGTGGCTGGAATAATTTAAAGTTAAATAGTTAAGCAAGTTGATGGGAATGTTTTTATTAATATTGCAATATGTATGACGTACAATGGATTTGCAGGTAGGTTTTGTTCCTTTGTCGTGGCAGTAGGGGGTGGAAGCTGTTTTCCAGCAGTCCTTGTCAGGGGTCCCCAATTCCTGGTCTGGCAGATTGCAGAGATATAGTCGCTGCGGTTGGCATCTCCTCACGGTCACCGATCCGTTCCAACTGGGCAGAGATCTAGACAGGCTGTGGCCGCAAAACGTTCCCTTCTTCCGGTAACAATTGCATCCCGACACTCCTCCCAAATCCACCACCGCTAGAATAAGACAAATCCCGACTGCCAGAACTGCCCCAACAGCTTTTCCCATCCTATGTTCGATAAGTCAGATTTCGAATCTGGTCCAGCAGCTTAATAAACCAACCATCATTTATTCCGACCATTCTTTTCAAGTTCGACAACCATAGCTGGGCAAATGACCTAATGATTCCAAAGTGGGGCACTTTGACTCAAATCGGAGCACTTTGACTTTGACGCAAAGTCCAAGTAATTGATGGAAAAAGGATAAAAAAGTAGGGTATCAGGAATGCCCAGCTATAGTGTTAACTCATAGATGGATTAAAACTTTTATAAAATATTGGACCTTAACGTTTGATAAAAATGTTTGTTAGGGAATACAAAATACGATTAGATGAATTAGAAAGAATAAAAGTAAGCATTTAATTATTTATACGTATTTACAGTTTTGTAACTACAATGGCACATTTATCTGATGCAGGAAGTCATAACAAAGTTTTCAGAGTATAAAATGAGACCGAATGGAATAAAACGTTGCAAACAGCTCGTAATTGGTTTAAAATAATGCAATTTGGCCTATAATGTAAAGAAAATTGTTCACCTTAAATTAGCCCACGCCCATCAATGAAATTGCGGTTCCACGGTGAATCTCCGACTGACAGTTAGCCGTCAAAAACTTCTCCGACCGCAGATCTGCGACAAACCATTTCTCCTCAAAAACTTTCTCCGAATATCACATGAAAAATGAATTCTCCGACAAACGGACTTCTCGACTCACATTTTCTCGACAACACTGATATTCTGTGTCTTTATTCAGTCAAACTTTAAATCGCCAAATCCACGCATTATACAAGACATTAAATTACTTTTTTTTATTCGCTTTGCTCCTGGCAAAGTAACTGAACTCGTTGCGGCTCTCTTTCTGGACAAAACTGGAGCATCAGTAGAGTACTGTGGTGCGAATGATAGATTGGGTGGGTTTTGCTGAGCAACTAACTGAGTTTGGACAAAAGATTGGGAGCTACACGGTTCGTTGTCATCCGAATCATCAGTAACCTGATCTAAATTATTAGTTTTTTTAGGATGACTGTTGACATGCACCTTATTGTTGTTAATGCAATATGCAACTCCTAATAAAAACTCGTCTTTCTCTTTATCAGCATAGGTTTTGACTAAATGCAACAAGCATTCATTCAAAACTCTGTATTTGTAGCGACGAGTATAAACTCTGCCAGCCAATCTATTGGCAATAGCAGCTGCAGAATTACACTGCTCGGAAATTAACATATTTACGAGTTTGTGAACTCCTAAGTAACTTTTAACAGACAAATTCTGGAATCTATAATTCCAACCTTCTATGGCATTGTTGGATCGTGGTTGATTTGCTAGCACACGGTAATGAACATTCCAAAACTCTAGGGGATATATTGGTGATGTTGATTGAGTCCCGACATAAAATTTTCGAAGGTATGAAAAGAAAGCTTGCAAATCCGGGAAGATATCGCCAGTAAAAGTACACGAACCAACTAATTGAATGAAAGCAATAACAACATCATCAGGACGTAAGAATGCGAGTGCGTTGAATTTTCTCAGATACCCACACTTGCATTAAATTGTCCACATCCTCCCATTAAATTCCTGAACGGCTTATTGTTAGATTGATAACCAAAGCTTTTGTCGTTACATGAAATTGGATTGATATGATTGATTTTGATTGATTAAGTCGACCTTTGAATAAAAGGCATACATTTCGATGTGGCAGTTTCATGCGGGCAATTTTAACAGATTCGTAGGCAGATTTGTTTGTTTTCAGTGGGCAACTTCCCATTATGTGTGGGCACATTAATATATTCTCTCATTGGTTTAAATACTATTCTCTTGCATCGCATCGTTATCAACTTCTATTCCTTCCAGCATCCTCTGTATTTCCATTTTAAATGAACACAGAACTGCGAGAAGCCCCCAATTGACATACTCGTGTGTACGAATGCTGGAATGGCCGTCTTAAGTTTTTAATTTGAAAGCTTTGGAAAGTAACCTAACTTATATTTAATGGAAAGGTCTTTCTCTCTTGTGGGTGCTTCTTTACAGCTAGAAAAAGTTACATTCCATAAATAGTTTGAAACCTTGTCGAAGATAAATGATTTTTCGATTCGACACAAAATGACTATCCCGAATACAATCTACTGGAAAAGTTTTTTATAAAAAAATGTGAAGGCTTTATTCACGATTTAGGTGCTATTTCGAAGTAAATTGTATTGATTTTTGAATTTCGGATATCTTTTTTTATTTTTCATGGACTGCGTAGAAGTTGCAGATAGGATTTAAAGAATTATTTAGGATCTGTGAGCAAAAATAGCTTGGAATGGATAGGGCTTTGAAGTCATTCCGATCGCAGGTTCCTGAATCGGTGAAACTTCTCGAGGGACTTTCGACATTTTATATTTCCGCAGCAAACTCACAAAAATGATGAAATAGTTTGCAAATGCAACAGTCTCTCCGGGACAGGCTCGTTTACCTTCATTCAAAGCATTCCAAAAATTAACAACAAGCAAAATGGAACTGTCAAAAGCTAATTTCTGAAACTTACCGACACCAAAATTCAATATTTTATTCTGATTGATCAGTTCCCCATTTTCATTGAGGAATCTTTCGGGGAGGAAGGTACTGGGATTGGGCCAAACTGCAGGATCTTTATAGGCCGTGGCCATATCAGGCAATATAATAGTCCCCTGACAAGACAATTAAATTAATTATGATTTTCATAAACAAAAATGTATGCATTTCCTTACCTTGGGCAAGTTGAAATTTTTATATTGGATATCCTTGGTCGCAACTCGAGGTACTAGATTGGCACCAATTAGTCCATGTCGATGAGTCTCGTAGAAAAAGGCCTGCGTGTAGTTGAGTCTAAATTAGAAGAAATAGATTTGGAATCAGATAGTTAAAGAAGCCCATCCTCAATTATGTATCTTTTCTGCTCTTTTAACTAATACTCTATTCTTGAGTTTAATTAAACTTTGATTTAGTACTTTGTCTTATCGGAGAGTTGAAGGTTATCGTGTTTGGGGATTGAGGCTTCAATTTCCTGGAACACCTTCTCCTGAACATCGGGGAAGAGTATGGAGTAGAGGATGAGGGACTCTAGGAATGAACTTGTCGTGTCAGAAGAGCCTTGCAAGATGTCCACGAAGATCACTTGGAAGTTCTCCTCTGCATTAGTTAATATTAGCACGGAATTAAAATACTCTCAATCCTCCAATTAAATAATCATTCATTTTTTAATAGAAATTACCTGTAAAAATGGAGGTTGGGTCTCCCTTCTCTTTTTCCATGTTGACACAAAAGGCTTCAATGAAATTGGTAGGGGACTTAAAATCGGGCTCACGGACAGTTTCCAGAGTTGACTTGAGTAATTCCTAGAGCAAATAGTCGGAAATGTCAATGAAGGTTAACAAATGACAATATTGAACGCATTGGTTTTAAACGTTTAAAACTTGTTAAGTCTATTGTTTGAGTGGATTTAGTGTCCATTTAAAAACGTATGACTAACAAGGGAACATTCTCAACTGTACCACCCGAAATTTTTTTTGACTAGTCTCATTCGAAAGAGCATGTAAAATAAACCGTTACAAACGCACATCATAAAAGTGTGAAACCACACGAAAAGTACGTCGAATTACACTTAACATCGTTACCCGTCACATGAGAGTAGTTTTCTTAAAGATTCTCACATACCCCCCAACCATAGAGTAAAATTATATACCTCGTTGAAGAACTCTAGACCCAACCATCCCAACGATACAGTATACATCTAGGGTTGCTATTTAAAAAAACTGTGACCCTTGACCGTACCCGCTTGACCTTTGACCTGCACGGTCCACAAACGAACTCAGCCTCCGCTGGAAGGTCATGAATGGTTTCCCGAAAAAAGAATTTTAAAATATTCAAACGTTCAAGAGTGATGCTGCGAACGGACAGACAGACAGACAGACAGACAGACAGACAGACAAAGTAAAAACATTAAAGGGTTTCACCCTTTAATAATGAAACTTTAATATAGGAACTAGGGGCGCCTAAAATATATTTGACCTAGTAAAGTAGGTCAGAAGGTCAAGGACCGCAAATTAGCAGCGGCGAGAAGGGGAGGAGGAACAAAAAGTCGACTTTCCCCCTTTTTACCACTTTTCTCTAAAAAGTCGCGATGTAGATAGGGAGTTAACATTGGGGGACCCCCCAAATTAACATTGCGCCAGAACGAGCCATTTCACTGGAAGACAGACTTGAGACCGGAGAATGTC
This sequence comes from Desoria tigrina, assembly GCA_906901685.1. Classification (NCBI taxonomy): domain Eukaryota; kingdom Metazoa; phylum Arthropoda; class Collembola; order Entomobryomorpha; family Isotomidae; genus Desoria; species Desoria tigrina. Next base: position 705,784 of record CAJQTU010000058.1, read on the forward strand.
GCAGCTCATATAGTAAGTTACATGCTCTCAATTACAATGAAGGTAGTTAAGGAAGAGGTACCTTTGAGGTGGCATGGCAAGTGTCGTAAAAGTCCTTGAAGACGGTGTAGCCGAGTAATTGAGGGAAGAGGTGTCGAAGGAAGGGGAAGAAGTTGATTGGCCCAGCGCCCCACATCCCGCTATTCGCCATCACCTTCCCCTTCATCACCAGGTCCTTGATGACGAGGTCGTTGTCGGGGGCGCGGTGACCCACGATCAGCTGCCAAACGATGTTAAAGGTCGCCATCACGAAGGTACTGTTGATCGGGATGAGACCCGACTCTGACTCGATGAGACGGTCGATGTACTTCTCGAGGTACTCCACTTCCTCAAGAATGCTCACTTCCATCGAAGAGGACTTCCCAAAACCGTACTCCTTCAAATTACGCATCCCCCAGTTGCGCGTCTTCACTTGAATCGGTCCGTTCGACAGTGCAATCCCTGAGCAATTCCAAGTTACAATACAAACTACCCTTAATATCAGTTTAGAGATATTGATAAATAAATACCCCGTTTTGAAGGGTTTCAAATATGAAAGTCCCCGAAATAAACTACTTGGACATTTAAAAAGTATATCCCTACCCCGAAATAGGGCCCCAACTCACTTAAAAGACAGTAGGCGGTGGGGTTGTAAACAAGGATTTTATTTTACAATGTTAATGAATTAACGTACCTAGATTTTTTCCTAAATTCCTATCAATGAGTACCCCCGCCACTATACGTCCTCCTGCATCGTCATGGCTAAACAATGCATGGATGCTCTCAATTGACGTTGGTATAACTGAAAATAAAGTAAATTGCGATTAATTGTAAATATACAGCGTCTGGATGCTTCTATTTCCAGCTACACAAAATCATTTCTGTCCACCGTTTTTGTTTTTGAGTATCGTTAAGTGCAAGAGCCATTCTAGTAAAAACACTAAAGTACACGGAATGAAAGTTTAATGGCAGTGAACAAAAACTCGCTCTTCAAGCAAACATGAAACATAATATCAAAATCAAAAAGGGTTAGATTAAAAAATCAGATTTCATGTCAGAAATCTACAGAATTGTTTAAAGCTTAAATTAAAAGTCGCAATGTTACGCAATGCTGGGATAGATTGTGTTTATCAAGTACCATAATTGTCAGATCCCAGTTTGAGTCGAAAAATCTCGCCGTACTTGTCTGCAAATGCTGCGAGAGCTTTGGTAGGATTGCTGGAAACCCTTGCAACGGAAACCATACTACCGAGAACTGGAATCGGAATCGGTCCTGAAAAATAATATCACATATCACATCATTATCAGTCATTTAGTCTATATATTTTACTGAAATAACGTTGTTTGAAAAACTTAATCATTAAATAGGAATTTATAAAAATATTTCCTTTTCAATATTTTGTAAAGAAACTAAATAGGAAAAGCAATCAATTTGAAAGCCAAAAAGTCCAGCGATATTTGTTTACATTGTTTCTTTCTATTTGCACTTCAGAGAATGAAATTGAATTAAAAAATCCCTGTTTTAAAAGCAGCGAATTTTTTAATTAGGATTTTTTAAGAGGTCCGTTTCATTCCATTCAGTTTCAATTTTAAAAATGAATACTCGACCCAGAAATAAAGACAAATGTCGACTTTTACAAGTTTTAATACAATAATACATGTGTTTTTGAGATCTGATCAATAAAAAGAGGATGTTTATTCGCCAGACACTCTATATATATTTTTCCAACTCCAGCACTTGTTAAATAGAAGTTAGTTTACCAGGAGGACTGCGTCGACGATATCGGAACTCTTTTATGTAAAAGTAGATGAGATAAGCCGAAAAAAGTGTAAAAATAATAAGAAACATTGTTCAGGATTAATTAAAATGGACGATGCAACAACAACACGAAATACTAATTTGCTCCGTTTTAGGATGACAGTTTTTAAATTGTCATTAGGAAGGGAACTGGGCAAAGTATCTGATATCCTTCAGATTCAGATATATAAACTTAACTCACAGGCACCAAAACTTGAATGAAACTGCATCTTTATTTACTTGTGAATTTAATATTTAGTTAAACCTGTTAAACTGCAATTTCTGCCCCCGTCCCCCGTCGAGGATAGGGGCATGAGGAAAAGGAGTAGCGGAACTTTGATTTATATTTAGGGAAAAGGTTCAATTTATTTAAATTATTTATCATCTTATCTTTCCTCCTCAGTTTTGAGGAGCTGCAGCTTCAGCCTTAATTGCTCAACTTTAAAGATCATTTACGACTCTTGTGTAACCCAGCCTCAATTTGCAAGTACTTGCCAACTACTACCCTAGATACTTTATGTGAACGCTTTTTCTTTGTCTGTCTGTCCGCTAAGGAGTTATCCAATTCAACCATGACTTCTACTCCATGGTTGGGTCACTACAAAGTTATCGAAAGATTTGCGAAAGTTCGCACCCGTTGGTTTGAGCCTTTGAGCCTCCTGCGTTATCCTTAATATTTTAAAATTCAATCTCTTAATCCCACGAGAATTAATTCCGTTCATGCTATTGACAGCCCCAGTCCCAGTGGATCAGGTTTAAATAAAGTAAACTGTAGTTGAAATTCTAAAGTGATACTTTTCCGTTTAATAAAAATCAGGGGCATTAATTATGGGGCGCAATCAGCAGCACACTATCGAGGTTATTATTATTCGTCCGTCTTGTATTCGTATGGATTTGTTGATAACTCGATCGTTTGTACTTCGATACTTTAATATGTCAGTCGCATCTGTGGGTTTCAAGTTTATAAGTGTTTAAGGGACATTTCCTTTTTAAAATGTGGATTTATACCAGGCAAAACAAAAGAGTCAGACTGTGGTATCAATAATTTCGAAATGCTTTCATACGTGTCCATTAATAGGTCTGTATATATTAAATGCAAGTTTATTTTCGTATCAATTACAGCGTGTATAAATGCCGGTAACCCTGTGCATTTTTAAGAAACCATTAGTGGATCTGTAGAATTCTGTAGCAAAAATCATTTCATGTACATTTCATAAACATTTGACATTGCGTTCGTAAATACACTAAGCGAACGCAGAAGTTGGAGCTTCTCGGAATTAACTGTTAAAATTAATACACGATTAAATACAAAATATGATTAAGTTTATTTATAAAAATTCTTTAATTTAATTTTATTAGATTATATATTGCGTAAAGTGCACCTGGTTCTTGAATAGAGGAAACTCAATTATCTGTTATTATATGTGCTCTTTCAAGACTTTCAACGTTTCAACTGAACAACTATTTTTTTACTTTGACCTTGGCATTGGTTCTGATATTGTAATCGGACAATAATAGTAAAAAAGATTTTTGTCGTCTCAGCTTCTTCATCACAACGAATGAATAAATAGTTTTCATTGTAATAGATAGTACAAGTTTAAGTTTATTTGAGGAAATATCTAGAATTTTTTACAATATTTAAATAAAATCACTATATATAAGCGCTCGTGCTTGTCAAATCATGTACCAATCATAATAACAAAACCAAAATCCTTTTCATAACAATTATGTGTACAAGTTTACAGCAATTTACTTTCCTCTAATCAAGTATACATAATAATGGTACTTCACGGACTATTTAAATTTTATACAGACTTCACATTCCCAGCATGATTTTTATGGTACTACTATATACCTTAAAGCATTTCAAATTTTGAAATATTCAAAATACAAATTATCTCGAGACTCGGAAAATCATGAAGTCCAAAGTATTGTCAATGAATTGTTTATTAAGTGTTGAAAACACTCTATGCGAATGACCAGTCCGTCTGTCCGTCCGTCCGTCTGTCCGTCTGCCCGAGCGATAACTGACTGGATAGCGAGAACGGCTGGACCTACGGTCACCAAATTTTGTACACTTGTTCCTTGGCTCAAGAGTGAGGCTAACAAGGGACAACACCCAAACGTCAGAGCCCAAATCTTCTGATTTTTTTACAGCTGAAAATATTAGTTTTGGTAACAACGAAAATCGAAAAATTAGCTGCCCTAATTGATTTTAAGAATGTTAAAAAAATTAAATTCGTGTTTTCCGGTAAGTTTTCCATGAGTTTTTGCCTTGGTCCGAAAAAGAGATAGGGCGTGAACATTGGAGAACCCGAAATTTAACATTGCGTTTGAACGAGCGAATTCACTAGAATCAGACGGGCGTTTACTATAGGAAGGAAAGAAAAAGTCGACTTTTCTCGCTCGTTCTCTTGCGCTCACTCCTAAAAACCCGTTTTCTGCCGTTTTTCGCGATCTTCCCACACTGATTTCTCAAAAACCCCTTAAAACTAGATCAATATATTATGATTTTCGTTTTTCTAATTTTTTTCTTGATTTTTTGGTGTATTTCATTAGTGATGTTTCATATATTTATTTGCAGGTCCATTGTGTAACAATTTTTTTAACATACTTAAAATCAATTAGGGCAGCTAATTTTTCGATTTTCGTTGTCACCAAAACTTATATTTTCACCTGTAAAAAAAATAAGAAGATTTGGGCTCTGACGTTTGGGTGATGTCCCTTGTAAGTTCAAACTTGGGTCAAATCGGTCACACCCCCTGCCCCCCATCAATTAAACCCCAAAACAAACCATTAAATCAAACAGAATAGTGATATGCAGGAGTCCAACGCCAGGATAGAGCTCTTACTCATTTTAAAACTGACGCTTAGGTAGTTTACATTACACTCTATGTCTATCATCTATACATGATAATACCCTGAACCTACATTTCAGAGTGCGAAACCTGGGATTTTTGGGGAAATTGAGATTTGGGGTTGAAACGATTCCCATGAGTAATAGAACATCTTCGACGAATACGGGACCACTCCCACTGACACCAAGGTGCAGTACCCGGGTTTTCGGGGAAATTGAGATTTGGGGTTTAAACGATTCCCATGAGTAATAGAACATCTTTGACGTATACGAGACCACTCCCACTGACACCAGGGTGCAAAACACGGGCTTTTCGGGGAAATTGAGATATGGGGTTTAAACGATTCCCATGAGTAATAGAACATCTTCGACGAATACGGGACCACTCCCACTGACACCAGGGCGCAGTACCCGGATTTTCGGGGAAATTGAGATTTGGGGTTTAAACGATTCCCATGAGTAATAGAACATCTTTGACGTATACGGGACCACTCCCACTGACACCAGGGTGCAAAACCTGGGCTTTTTGGGGAAATTGAGATTTGGGGTTTAAACAATTTCCATGAGTAATAGAACATCTTTGACATATACGGAACCACTCCCACTGACACCAGGGTGCAAAACCTGGGCTTTTTGGGGAAATTGAGATTTGGGGTTTAAACGATTCCCATGAGTAATAGAACATCTTTGACATATACGGGACCACTCCCACTGACACCAGGGTGCAAAACCTGGGATTTTTGGGGAAATTGAGATTTGGGGTTTAAACGATTCCCATGAGTAATAGAACATCTTTGACGTATACGAGACCACTCCCACTAGCACCAGGGTGCAAAACACGGGCTTTTTGGGGAAATTGAGATTTGGGGTTTAAACGATTCCCATGAGTAATAGAACATCTTTGACGTATACGGGACCACTCCCACTGACACCAGGGTGCAAAACCTGGGCTTTTTGGGGAAATTGAGATTTGGGGTTTAAACGATTCCCATGAGTAATAGAACATCTTTGACGTATACGAAACCACTCCCGCTGACACCAGGGTGCAAAACACGGGCTTTTTGGGGAAATTGAGATTTGGGGTTTAAACGATTCCCATGAGTAATAGAACATCTTTGACGTATACGGGACCACTCCCACTGACACCAGGGTGCAAAACAGGGGCTTTTTGGGGAAATTGAGATTTGGGGTTTAAACGATTCCCATGAGTAATAGAACATCTTTGACATATACGGAACCACTCCCACGGACACCAGGGTGCAAAACAGGGGCTTTTTGGGGAAATTGAGATTTGGGGTTTAAACGATTCCCATGTGTAATAGAACATCTTTGATAAATACGGGACCACTCCTACTGACACCAGGGTGCGAAACCCGGGATTTTTGGGGAAATTGAGATTCGGGGTTTAAACGATTCCCATGAGTAATATAACATCTTTGACGTATACGGGACCACTCCCACTGACACCAGGGTGCAAAACCTGGGATTTTTGGGGAAATTGAGATTTAGTTTGTTTATCGTTATATTTTCAACACTTGGTTACACCCGTTACATCGGTTTATTCAAAGACTATTTATGAGCTGGCTCATTGTACACTAATATTTAATTAAAGATCTTAAAAACATTTTCGAAAATTGCTGGTGAGTACAAAGGTGCTCAGTTAAGGAAGATCTTACCACATAATTGGATGATCAAAATTAAAAGCATTAGGTTACGATAAATTCAAAGAATTAGCTAGTGAGCAGATCATTGCAAAAAGCAAAAATGAATATGTTTAATTAAATCATCACAATCGGACTGCTATATTGGAATATTTTTATTATGTTTATTTGAAACTGAACAAGTGCCACGGATGGAATGTGACAAACAACAAATTAAATCTATTTGATACATTTAATAAAGTTTTAACCAAATAAAATCTTTTCGCATTCTATACGGATAGGAAAAATAAGTTTTTGATCACCAATTGATCTTTTTAGTATACACTACTACCATTACATATATTCAGGTCAATTTTTTAAATCTAGACATATTATATACCATTTTGTGGCAAATTTGACGTAGAATCCGAATCTGCAATAAAAAGTGCCGTATCAAAGAAGCGTTTTTGAGATAAACCCCGAAAACCTTGTAAAAATCGGATTTTTTCGGATTTTCTTTATTTTTAGGTTCTTTATGATACGATGTGTGGAAAAAATATTGCAAATTGTTGTTGACAATTTAAATATGAGTTTATATCACTAACTAGATTGTCATATCTCAGAAGCGTTCCTGAGATATGTGCCAAAAACTTACCCAAAAACGGTTAAAAATCAGTTTTGTAAGAGTTTTTCTCAATTTAAGGTACTTTACATGTTGATTGTTGTAACATTCGATTGTTGTTAAATTTTATTGATTTTTGCCCCCTATGCTAGACAGTATAGCATTTAACACCCCACTTTCCTGCCCCATGCAGGGGCCCCGCCGGCAGGCGCCAAAATCTCAAGAAAACACTAGATCCAGGTCTAAGAAGGTAGGTAGGGATGGAATACCGAGCCATGCGAAGTAGATAGAAGTATATAGTAGTAGGATACCGAGCTGTGCGAGGTAGGTAGGGGTTGGATACCGAGCTATGCGAGGTAGTTAGGGGTAGGATACCGAGCTATGCGAGGTAGTTAGGGGTAGGATACCGAGCTAAGCGAGGTAGGTAGGGGTAGGTAAGGGTATGATACCGAGCTATGCGAGGTAGTTAGGGGTAGAATACCGAGCTATGCGAGGTAGGTAGGGGTAGGATACCGAGCTATGCGAGGTAGGTAGGCGTAGGATACCGAGCTTTGCGAGGTAGGTAGGGGTAGGATACCGAGCTATGCGAGGTAGGTAGGCGTAGGATACCGAGCTTTGCGAGGTAGATAGGGGTAGGTAGGGGTAGAATACCGAGCTATGCGAGGTAGGTAGGGGTAGAATACCGAGCTATGCAAGGTAGGTAGGGGTAGGATACCGAGCTATTCGCGGTAGGTATCTGAACTTATGAATCGGATTGTATCGTTGCTGGGCCTCCGGCAAAACTAAATTACCCCTGCCCAACTTTCCGTGGCCTCCCCACCAGTCTTGTTAACATTCCTAGTACGAGTATTAATTAAACTTGGAACCGTTTGGAGTGTAGATAAGTAAAATGTAAACGCTCTTAGACTAGCTCTTCATTCGTAAAATAAATCATGAACTATTGGTTAGAGTGTAGTTTCTGCCCAATTAAGGTAACTACCATTAGATGTATAGGATTGTAGGGCGGCGTAGAGTTATAAAATTGGAACTGGAATGGACAGTGTACACATGTCGTAATTCATGCACAATTCCTCGAACTTGATAATTGATGCCTAAATGTGAATAGTGGGAAGGTGTAGTTATTAAGTGTTGAAAACACTTTATGCGAATGACTAGGCTGTCTGTCTGTCCGTCTGTCTGTCTGTCTGTCTGTCTGTCTGTCGGTGCGATAACTGACGAACGGCTTGACCTACGGTCACCAAACTTTGTACACTTGTTCATTGGGTCAAGAGTAAGGCTAAGTTCGAACTTGGGTACAATCGGTCACACTCCTTGTCCCCCATAAATTAACCCCCCCCCCCCCAAAAAAAAATGATTAAATCAGTTCAAAGCTCTTCCTTTTTAAAACTGCCGCTTAGGTAGTTTACATTACACTCTATGTCTATCATCTATACTCATGAATAATAGGACATCTTTGACGAATACGGGACCACTCCCACTGACACCAGGGCGCGAAACCTGATGTTTTCAACACTTGGGTACCCCATGGCCCGACCTTCGTACCAACCGTTTCGTCTGTCGAGATATTCTTTTCTGAAATATTCTAAAAATCATCTACTACTTCATGCTGTTCCCACTTTTTGATCCATAAAGAATTCCTCTTCACTGCCAGACAACTGAAGGAATGAAATGTCATCTTGAACCACAGAATAGTAATATGTAGGAGTCCACCGCCAGGATAGATCCTATCTATCCTGGCGGTGGACTCCTACCTATTACTAAATTCTGTGATCTTGAACGCCCTGACGATAAGCATCATACTTCTTAGGTTTTAAAAACTTTTTCACATTTTGCATTATGTGAAAGTAGCAATATATACGAATAGTGTCCTCCCCGAATACCGTATTAAATGCATTCGTGATTCTTGTATGCTTCTTGGAAGGCTGATTTTCAGAATCCGAATTTTCTTCTGATTCCGAATTTTCTTCCGATACCGAATTTGTCTCTGGCTCCGAATTTTTCTCTGACTCCAAATTTTCTTCCATGAGAGTCTGTGATTCTTTGCCTAATCCATCCATTTTAGCTTTTTCCCTTTTCTAATAGTCAACTCGTCACAAGTTTGAAGAAGGAGAATGAACCTAAATAGATAAGGAAGGTATGACAAAGATGGTGATAAGAATGTTAATAATTATAATGTACTGATATGTTAAATTGTGATATGCATACTATTCCTCTATCTCTCAAAATTATGTACTGAGCATGGGCTGGTGCTTGTGGATTCTGATTATTTTGATTCCTTATACTAGTATCATTTCAACGACCATTTTAAGATTCTATTATATATTGATGGTGGCATCGGAGAGGCAATAGGAAGGAGGGGCGAATAGTTTGGGGTGGGGGCTGATTCAGCCGAGGTGGGGTCTGATTCAACCGAGATGGGGTCTAGTTCATTCGCTTAGGGGTCTGGTTCAAGTGGGGTCTAGTTCATTCGAATTAGGGGTCTAGGGGTCTACTTCCCATTTATAGGGGTCTCATTAATCCCAACCCTTAATTTATTATCGCTCTTCTTGCCAACTCAGAGTCAGTCGTGAAAATAAATTCAAGTAATATGATTACTGTCATATACCAAAAAATCAAGACAAAAATTAGGAATCCGAAAATCATAATATCCTGCTTGGGCGGTGAGGGGGTTTTGAGATATCGGGGTGTAAAGAGTTTGCAGCGGTGATAGCGTCGAGTTTTAACGTTTTCCGAGAAGTTTTCTTCCAAAAATCCAAAAAGTATATTGCGTCGAGATAGGAAACACCGGAGAATTAGTATTGCGTTAGACCCTGAGTATTCATAAAATTCAAATAGCGATTTACTATAGGAAAAGAAGAAAGACTTCAGTTTTCTCTTTTCTTTCTCGCCCCACAGATCCGCGCGCTCAAGTCCCCCATTTTACTCTAACTTCCCACCATGATATCTCATAATCACCTCATCGCCCAAGCAAGATATTATGATTTTCGGATTCCTAATTTTTTTCTTGATTTTTTGGTATATGACAGTACTCACACTACTTGAATTTATTTTCATGTTCAACGTTTGTGATTTTTTTTAACATGGTGAATATCAATTTGGGCCGCTAATTCTTTTATTTTAATTGTTAGTATTATTAGTAGGTTCAACACAAAAAAATCAAGCGATTCTTGGGTTCGCGTTCCGGGTACTTCCCTTGTTAGGTTACTATTTTCAAACTGCTTATTCGAAACTTATGAATATATTTTTGAAGTTTTAAACTGTCTGTGTCGATCCAGTAATATTATGCCACAGTGCCAAATGCCTTCTAACTATATATATATAACTTTTGCCGGTCTCAAATGTCCAGCCATAAATGTCACGAACCTACATATGCTATATGCTATTGTAATAAATTTCGAAGAAATAAAAATCATAAATATGAATGTTTAACTTTAAACTGCGACTGTAATTAAACCAATGCAAATATCCTAAAACCAAGACTTGGAGCAGATACCACTAACAGTCCACGTGCAGTGCATCCTAACACTACCTAGCCGTAGCCCTACCTACTTCGCATGGCTCGGTATCCTAGCCCTTAATTCCACACATATTCCGGTATCGTACACCTGCCTTTGCAATCTGAATAAACCGTTGCAAACGCACGTACGATAGGGGTGAAACCGCGTGACAAGTTTTAAATTAATAATGATACATTTTTTATCTAAAACTGCACCTGTATAAGTACACGTACACTCCGGTGTGTCACGGGTGTTCGTTGGTATTAGGAAGGCGTTTAGCGTTGAAATTTAAGATTCCTGTAAATAGCGCGGGCTCATCCCCCGATGTCAGTGGGCGTGGTTCCCTATTTACGTAAGGATGGGAATAAGTAGAAGATGTATGTCTTATATTCATACATTTGAAATGTATATGTGTTTTTAGTTTTTTGCAGCTATTAAATAGGGGGTGAGTCCTATCCGGCCCAGGTATTATTTCAAATAATACGATAAGAATGATTTATTTTATGTTTGATAGAAATGGATCAGTTAAATTCAAAACATCCATTTGCAAATAGGAACTCGTAGTTGATGCTCTTCCGAACGGCTTCAAACATTTTTAGTTTCCCTTCAATATCATCTCCCAAGCGGGAGAAGTATCCGTTAATCAAGCTATTCATCTTTGCAAATTTTTTACTGTTGGACGGATCATTAAGTCGAACGAACATCGGAAAAGGGTGTCCTTCAATTCCACTGGCAACTACTGATATTTGTCGGCACAGTTTGTACCACAAGAAGTAGCAAGGATAAATTGCAGCCAAACCTTCGGCGATATTTCCACATTCCGCTCTCGAAATCAAGTGATCCATGTATTCTGTAATATAAAAAGCTAATTATTGTCTGACTTTTATAAAATATAAAAGCAAATCCGTACCGGATGTGAATATTTTGGGTCTGTCTGCCGGAGAAAAGCCGTAGATCTGATACTGTTCCTCCATCCACTTGTACCTTATCGTCGGGTCTCTACGAAGGAGAGCTTTCAAATCAGGATTCCTCTCTTTAGCCTCCATGATCTGGTAAGCTTGGTAAAAGGCATGGAGGTAAATATGATCTTGTTGAATTAATGACTGATACTTTTCCAAAAATAAAACCCCTGCTCCAATTTCCTTGTACAAGGGATGGGAAACAACTTGTTCTTGTAAATCTGGGGAAATTAACTCCACGAGATTACTAAACTGCGGCGGCGGAATTGATTCGGGTCCACTTTTATAGTTGCTCTCAGCAAATTGATATTCATATTCAACACTTCCGATGTATGCCTCGATCATCTTGTTTTTCAAAGATGGCTGATCTTTTAATCGCTCGAAGTAACCGTCCACTAAATTAGAAAACTCGGAAAGTTGTGAGTAGTCTTGAGCCATTTCGATAAATTCCTTGTAGGGGTGATCGGGACGAACATTAAGATCAACAATTTTTGCCAGTTCCTTTCCTATCTTAGCCCAAACTGTATAACATGGATATGTGGCTGCCAGTGCCACTCCAAGATCCTCATGTTTCGCCAAGTAAAGTTGGCGTCCGGAATATGCTACGTCAAGAACTGGCTTTAAAAATCGTAATTAAATATTTATGTATGTTAAACATCGATAACCTGTACCAAGAGTTGCAGGGAGCATTTCAACAGCTGCAGCAAACTTAAATTTATCGTAGATGGTTTTGAAATACGAATCCCAATTATCGGATGCATAGACGGACAACTGTGCCTTTAATCCAGGCTCTTTTTCTCTATCCACTAGTTGTTGAAATACGTTAAGGTAGTTCCGAACATATAGATCATCTTGTTGGATCATTCCCTTGAATTTGTCAAGTGGAAGTGTTCCTAAACCAACTTCGCTGTAGAATGGATGACGGGCAGTCAATTTCTCAAAACGCTGAGATATCTGGAGTTGTTCTATTATTTTACTGAACGTCAACTCGGGAACTAGAATCAATATTTGTAATTTGAAACTTTGACCTGGTCATTGGATTAGGACTGAATAACATTTGCATTAAACGTTAGGATTTAACTTCTGCTATGCCATTTAAATTTAACGATATCCAACCCCACAGGGAAACATTCCCAACTGCATCTCCCGACAATTTACAACCATGATAAATTATAGCTGTTATGCGTTTCTTTACATTTCTTTCGAATGAGAGGCTTGAAAATTGCCAGGATGGTACAACTTGGAAAGTTCCCTTGTTGTGCAATACAATATTAACCAATATTTACTCCAAGCAAGTGATATATTGGTCAATAAATTTGGAAACAAAGTTACTTTTAATTCAATAATTCAAGGTTATGGCTTATCAAAATAGTTTGTAAATAATTAAAACAAAAGAAACGAACAGTTTGTAATATTCCATGTTTTCGCCATGTTAAAGAACTGATGAATATGGAGTCGTCTTGTAATCTTTATCAATTGTCAATTTGAGAGTACTTTGCTGATGCTTTTGACCAAGTGCAAATACAATTTGTATTTATAGAGAATTTACAAAAAAATACTCCATGAATATCGTTTTTTTAACTCTCGATCTATTAAGTAGTTATACACTGAGTCTATTGGGCTCACACGAATCACCAATCAAATGTTGATTGTGATTATTGAATGAATAATAATTAATTAATGCCCTTTTAACAAAATGGAACTTGACCAGTTAGTGGATTAAAATTGCGACTGCTTGATGCATCATTAAACAAAAGGAAGTAAATGGTAAAACGGCGGGGGTATACTGTTTGTATAAGAACCCCAGTACTATATCATATGTGACATGAAAATTCTTGAATATTGATGATTGTACAGGCCCACATTAAAACAATCGAAAAAATAATAAAAGCTAAATTCTAGGAATTATGTACATTCGTGAGGAAGGCTGAAAATGATAAATAAATGACTATTAGAGTAACTTTTAACTCGATTTTCATGTGATAGATTATTATTCGCCTTCGAACCCTGCTATCAATATAAAATGAGTCATGCAAGAGGAAGTGTTCCCATCTGTTTTTCAGCTCTGTTGGTTAATTAATGTTAGTGACTATAACTAAATATTTAAAATTTAGAAACTTGCAATATCGAATCTTATAGTTCAAACCTCAATCCCGCAACTTAAATCACGGATGACGTTATGTGCTCTAAACGTTGTTGTCCACAGTATGAAGTTCACGCTAATAGTTTTTTTTTCAATCAGAAAATATATTGTTGAAAATGTTACGGAGATTTAGAATCTACAATAAAAATGGCAAGGAAATGTGGTTTAGGTGAACCCCCAAAACCGGGTACAATCCGATTTACGAGAGTTTTTCAATTTTAATGTGGAATTATCAGTCTATCTAAATCGTTCATTTAATTTCAAAACTCATTCCCATTATTTATAGATTACAATGAAAGTAATGGTATAAATTATAGATGATCCTGCCGATAGTCCACACCAATGTGTTTCCGAATTTGTTCCAGGATCTCAGAAATCATAAGACTTTCACTGTGACTCACCATACCACTTTCCAATCGACCTATGCATGTTGTAAAAACCCAACCATATAATTCTAAAACGATTAAAAATACATATTTAAACGGACATTCTCGTGTTTTCAAGCTGCAATAGGATCGAACTTGAAAATGTACAGGCAGGGCATGGACGAGCAGGATGGACTTGCTGGAAACATCCGAACACCAGACAATTTATGAAGTTGGAACAGACAGATCGCCTGACATCCCCCTAATTATTTTTAAATGGATACCAAACAGAGATGGTAAGATTTTATTAATGTTGAATGTATTACAGATTTTCAAAAGTAGAGTGTAAATATTAGTAAGTTGAGGCAAACATGTAAACGTCTCCTCTCGTCACAATAATTACGAACTTTGTTGAAAATTAAAGCAAATATGCTATTTCAAACTAGCTCATACAATTGAGGGTTTATTATATTATTCTTAAAACTAAATTGAAGGAAATGATTTAAAATCGGAACGGGATCACTCGGATGAATCAGGAGATCCTTCTATTTCTACCATGACGAGTTGTGGCATTGCAAATGTTAGACTATCGCCAAGTCCAGAACCATCGTCTCGGATGTCCTTAGGGTCGGCCTCTGGTAGGTCAGTTGGGGTCAAGTGGGCTGGAACACTTCGTCGTCGGTCGATGAGACTGAATTTAGTAACTGCGGCTACCGTCGTGTCCTTGTAGCAAGTCCTGTTCCGTGGATTGAAGAGGAATCCCTGGTTCTTGTCGCAGACGCAAGTGCCGTCCCCAGTCTTCCTCCACGTCCTTTTGGGCACGAGGCAACGTGCCCCTTCCACACAAGACGGACCTTCCGTCTCGGAGCAGAGAGAGTCCACCAGACCACGACATTCCGACACGACGGGATCATAAATCCTGAGATCGTCTTTACAGGCACACAGTCCATTAATGCAGAACAGCCCTTGTCGTTTCCCACACACCAAACCTTCAAGCACCAATAGGAATCATCCTCAATTAATAAATAATGTAATTTTGCAGTTATGTCAGATGATAGTACGAATATATAGAATTAAAACGACATAAAGTTGCCATTTTAAAAGGATTACTTGTTTGAAAGAAGAACAAGTTTCACAAGGGGTGCATTTAATTAGACTAAAAATGTAAAGGCTAGCTAAAATTATGCGTTTAAAATATACCCTGACGTTTTATCCATTTTTAAAGCCAACAAAAACATGGATGAATATAGGCATAGGGGTGGAGATTTGAATAAATGTGATCAATTTAGAGGTATGGATTCGCAAAATGAGTTCAATTGAGAAAATTAACTTACTTTGATGACTTTAGAACTTGTCATTCGGAAAGTTGATGCTAATAATTTATGAGCGTAGTTGAAATGTAATTAAAAAATGAGACATACCGATATCATGGGAACAAGTGCTGCCAAATCCTAATTCGCATTTCCTCTCTGCATTCGGAACAAAGCCATGGGTGCACTTGCAGTTTGGAGCCTCATCCCCGTCCTCTGAACAAATGGCAAGGTCGACGCAGCGCGAGTCCCAAGATGACCTTTGCGAGGTCGAGGAGGTGACGATGGCCAGAGAATTGTTGTCAGTTGGTCCACAGGGTCCCCCCACAAGAGTGATGCACGTTTGCAGAGAAGTGTCAATGTATTGATAGTCCTGATTGGGACAGACGCAGGTCCCGTCTTGACATTTGAGGCTGGGCAAGCAATTAGAGTCCGGATAGCTCGGCTTGCATTTCCCACTGTGGGGGACGAGGCAGAGCCCTTGAGTGGAGATAACCGTGCCCTCATTGCATTTACAAAGATTATGTCTCGGATTTGCAATTGTTCGACTCCGCCCATAATATCCGTTGTTATAATTTGGGTTGGGAATATGCTGTCGATTGTCACATTCACTAGCACCGGGGACACATTTGCCGGAAATGCATGCTTTCTCTGCCAATCCGACACAAGACTTCTCGTCACTTGAAAAAATAGCGAGGTCAGGGTCGCAGTTACAAGTCCCACCCTCCAGGCATTTGAATTTCAAATCCGCTCTGCAATGCACATCCGATTTGCATTTATCTCCGTAAATGCCCTTTGGTTGACAAGTCCCGTTCCCCAATTCAAAGAAATTGGAGTCGCAGTCACAAGTCCCTTCGGAATTGCATTGTGCATTCTTGAGGCACTTGATCTCTTCTGTCCAACTCTTCGAGTCCTGGCTCCCTCCGTCAGAATTCGAAAATACGGTGTATCGACACGACTCCCCTGCTAACGTTACACAGGAGTTGGTCTCGGACTCGAACATCATCCCGTCCGATTTGAGACAGTGGCAGGTTTCATTGAGGCAGGTCAGGAATTCCCTCGAGTTGCATCGAAGGGTTTTGTTGCAGAAATCTCCGAAAGATCCTCGGATCGTTGTTTCAGAACCGGAAACCGTTGCCAGGAACGAAACGAAGATCGATATTAAAAGGAGGCTGATTGGCCATCCAAGGGCTTTCATTTTTTATTTTGACTTTGACAACTATTTTCGATAATTTCGATCAGTTCTTATTTTACGTGATCGAAAGTTTGGAATACAGATTAAGTGGGATTTTGCTCCGTTCAAGAGATGAGGAGTTGTCCGAGTGACTAACGAATTGTCTTGGAATTAATTTATTATCGCCCTTCTTGCCAAGTCAGAGTCGTTAATTTGCTGATACGGATTTTTACAGACGATGAAGTTAGGAATTTATGATTAGGGCGCCGGAAATACGAGCCTGTATCAGCTATCGACTTCCACTTGTTGATGATTAAATGGTTTTAATGTTTTTTACAGCTATTAAGAGGGTCCGATGACATTTCCAGCATCACAGCAAGTTTATTCATTAATTTTAGAAGGCAGGTGATTTATTCGACTAATTAAAAAATTAATTCTTCTGATTAGAAAATTTATTACAGACAGATTTTCAAGTTTATTAACTATGCAGATTTTTAAGGTTAACAAGGTTTAATTTATGAACGGCCCCGGACTACATTCGATGGGTCACTCATGAATTGAAGAAGTGCAAAACATGTACATACATTTAGTCAAGACGTGATTTATAATGGATTTGGTTCCAGTAATGAGATTGTGGGACAATTTCGTACCGAAGAATATGCAAAACCAAGATCATATCTAATAACAACATTCAGCCTAATGGAAACTTATGCATATACTTTAAAAGTTTTAAACTGTGGGTCGATCTAGTAATATATGAATGACACAGTGCCATAAACTTTAAATATATATATAATAGTAGCCGGTCGCAATTGTCCAGTCTTAAGTGTCTCGAACCTCCACAATGCTATTATACTAAATTGCAGAGAAATAAAAATCATCAATATTAATTGTATAATTATAAACTGTGGCTTTAGTTAAAAGATATGCAAAAATGCCAATGCATATCAATATCATCTATAAGGAAATGCAGATAATAGTTGAAACCTTTGAATCGTAAAGATAAAATTTTATTGTTTTAGTGTAATATAATACACAATTCTAAAAGTAGACGACTCAAAAGTACTAAAGTAGTCAGATATCAAGTCCCAAGCTTCTGAAAAGACATTAGTAATAATTAGTAAGTCACAAAGAATAGCTTGGAAAATCACAAAGAAAATGTGATTGCTGAGTTAAACTTCTAATAAAATTGTAGGCAACAATTTGTATCATGCTCTACATAATGCCTTCAAGCTTTGTGTGTTGTTTTGAAAAAAATTTATTCCAATGGCTTAATGCTTGGCTGTATGTATTCAATAAAAAATATTTAAAATATGAAATGTAAGATTTATTGTTTATGTTTGATTGGTTTTAAAGTGGCTGAGTTGCAAACTCAAAGCACCCATTGGCAAAGAGGAACTCGTAGTTAATGCTTTTGCGAACGGCCTCAAACATTTTCAGTTTCCCTTCAATGTTATCTCCCAGTCGGGAGAAGTATCCGTTGATGAGGCTGTTCATTTTGGCCAAACTCGTACTGTTGGACGGATCGTTAACTTGAACGAACATCCGATAAGGGTGTCTTTCAATCCCAATGCCATTTGCAGCGATTGCCATTTCTCGGCCCAGTTTGTGCCACAAGAAATAGCAAGGATAAACTGCAGCCAAACCTTCCGCAACATTTCCGCATTCCGCTCTCGAAATCAGGTGATCCATGTATTCTGTAAATTGGAAAGGTAATCAGTGCCTGCTGATTAGGGACAACAAAAAAGGCACTGAAAAAGTCTAAAAAGAAGTTTAAAAAGGCACCTGAAAGTCAAAATAGGCATAAAATAGGCAGCTAAAAATGAATTTTATGAAGCAAAAATACCATTTACCGTATATAAATAACAAATGTTCATTTCAGTTGACTTGTTATGGAGGGTTCTCATTTAGACATGCCAATTTTCCCAAAAGCCCAAAAATTAAAATTTTCACTGAATCAGAAACAAGATTTTAGTTATGCTTATGCAAGAAATTAAATGTTAAAATTGAGTTGGGGCTTTCCAATATTGGTTGGGCGC
Source organism: Desoria tigrina (assembly GCA_906901685.1). Classification (NCBI taxonomy): domain Eukaryota; kingdom Metazoa; phylum Arthropoda; class Collembola; order Entomobryomorpha; family Isotomidae; genus Desoria; species Desoria tigrina. The sequence goes on from CAJQTU010000058.1 coordinate 724,206, forward strand.
TTTCAGATTTCGGTCGCGGATATGGCCAATTAAAGTTGTCAAGGTTCATATTAGATGGTTGCACACGAATGGTTGGCAAATTTCAGATTTCGGTTGGAAACATTAAATGGGACCCCATTAGAAGCCCCACAGGTCTCAAAGGTTCTAGGTTCAACAGGAATAAATGCCTTTTCCCCTTCTTATGTTGTCCCTACTGATACACCATAAAAAGCCAAGCCGTACCGGAAGTGAAGATTTGTGGTCTGTCAGCCGGAGAAAATCCGTAGATCTGATACTGTTCCTCCATCCACTTGTACCTTAGCGTAGGATCCTTACGAAGCAAAGCTTTTAAATCAGGATTCAACTCTTTTTGTTCCATGATCTCAAAAGCTTTGTAAAAGCCATGGAGGTAAATATGATCTTGTTGAATTAGGGACTGATACCGTTCCAGAAACAACAGCCCCTCTCCAAGTTCCCTGTACAAGGGCTGCAAAACAACCTGCTCTTGCAAATGCGGGGAAATGTATTGCACGAGGTCGCTAAACTGCGGGCGCGGAATGGACTCGGGTCCGCTTTTGTAGTTGCTCTCCGCAAATTTAAATTCATGCTCAACACTGGCCACGTATGCGCCGATCATTTTGTTCTTCAAAGACGCTTCATCCCCCAATCGCTCAAAGTACCCGTCCACCAAATCCGCAAACTCTGACAGTTGGGAGTTGTCTTGTGCCATTTCAATGAATTCCTTGTACGGGTGATCGGGATGAGCATCAAGGTCAGCAATTGCTCTCAATTCCTTCCCTATTTTAGCCCACACTGTGTAGCAAGGGTAGGTAGCTGCCAATGCTACTCCAATATCCGCGTGTTTTGCTAAGTGAACTTGGCTTCCGGAATACGCTACGTAATAGATGTTTTTTGCATTTTTTACACTTACCATGAATTTGTATTTATTTTTTTAACTTTTACCAAGAGTTGCAGGGAGCATTTCAAAAGCTGGAGAGAAATCGAACTTATCGTAGATGGTTTTGAAATAGGAATCCCAATTGTCAGATGCATAGACGGACAACTGTGCCTTTAGTGCAGGCTCTTGTTCTCTTTCCGAGAGTTGTTGAAATACTTTGAAGTAGTTGTTAACGTAGAGATGATCTTGTTGTATCATTCCCTTGAATTTTTCAATTGGAAGCGTTCCTGAACCAATTTCTTTGTAGAATGGATGACCGGAAGTCAATTTTTCGAAATGCTGAGCAATCGGGTGTTGATCTACAATTTCACTGAACGTCAATCCGGAAGCTGCAAAACCCAATTTGCAGATTAGAAAGATTTTTGTATTAGAAATGTTGCTTACAGCTAACTTTAAGTGTTAACCGTTAAAATAGAAACGCTGCGTTTAAAACATGAAAATGAAATTAACCTAACCAAGTGAATATTTTAAACCAAACAAAGGAAACAAGATGTTACTGCAACTCAAAAATTGAACATTTGAATGGCTTTAAAAAAATGAAACTAACAGTTTGTAATATTCCAAGTTGCTGCCATTGTGGAAACTTTTGCTGAATATGTAATTTGCTAGTAGTTAGTAGTTCCAATTCGATCGTACCTATTGACCAACTCGAAGTAAAATTCATATTTATATATCATTTACAAAAAAAATTCAGAGTTTGTGTAATTATTAGATCATAATTAGATAGGCTTGGATTGTTTTAAAAATCCCATGCCATTCTGAGAACCCCCTATCTATTTGCCGTAAAACAATGAATAAATTGGGCTAATCACTCAAATGAATCACTATCAAAATGCGCATCTCAAAATGTACATCTCTATCACAATATAATAGTTAATGATAACCCAAACTAAATGCTAATTTGTTTCCAATCCAGTATGTATTGTGAATAATTATTGGATAATAATTAAATAATACCCTTATAAAAGCAGCTTGTGAAGGGGGCGGTTTGACATTGCGCCTGCTAAAGGGAAAAATACGTATAAAAAATTAAACAAATAAAAAAATCCGAACAATTAAAGGGTAACGACTTTTTAAATCCGTGTTTGACATTTTTTTTAAATTGTATAATATATGTGATTGTTGGTTAAACCCATAGATATGGATAGTATAATAACAATTATACTATCTCTCTGATATACTACTACCTCTGACTACGATTTTAACTGGGTGCATCAAAGGCTTATCACCCTTGACATAAAAATTCATGAATATTCATCAATTTTGAATTTATAATTCTACAGGTCAGCTTTAAAACAATAACCAGAGCAAATGATAAAAGATATTTTCTAAGGGGAGGCAGAAATTGATAAATTATGATTGATTATCGATTAACTTCAAAAAAGATGTTCGATCAAAGACTAATTTCTGCATCGTGCATGAGGCAAAGTGTTCAACTCTTTTTTTTCTAGCCTCGAACGAAATATTTAACTGTATTGTCAAGTCTTCTCGTTCAATCATCCTCTTTTGATCCCACAATTAAATTACTAATGTTTTTCTTGATTTTTTTGTATATTTCATTTGTCATTTCCTTTTTTTATTTGCAATTTTTTAGACATAAAATTGGGTCGCTAAATACCCCGTTTGTTAGGGCTAATATGGACGCTGTTGTCTGTCCGTGCGTATTTCATGTCGGGACATCGTAAATGCAGTTAGGGTTAACTTGAGATTATCAAATTTGGTACACATGGTGGTCAGCCAAAATGTAAGGCTAACAAGGAAACATTTTCAGATGTAAAATCCCGATATTTTTTAACCTGTCTCATTCAAAAGAGGGTGTAAAATAATTAAAGTTTAACATTGGAACTTTCGGTGAATAAAATTGTTTTAACATAGTAAAGTCGGTGGGTAGGTCCAGGGTCCAGGACCGGGGGCTTGAGGTTAAAAATTAGCGTTGGCGAGAAAGAGGAGAAAGTGGACTTTTCCCCTGGAAAGTTACGACCGAGATAGGGAGTTAACATTGGAGGAACCCCCAAATTAGCATTACACTGAACCAGTCTTTTCATAATATTTAGACGGGGATTTATCTTTGGGAATCCCGAAATATCGCCCGCTTCATGACCTACCCACCGAATTTGCTATGTTAAAACGATTTTATTCACCGATAGTTCCAATGTTAAACTTTCAATATTTTTCACCCTCTTTCGAATGAAACTGGTTAAAAAATATCGAGATTTTACATCTGAAAATGTTCCCTTGTAAGTTCGAAGATGGGACAAATCGGTCGATTGGTAAGTCAATCGGAGATTCGGCTCGGTGACACCTCCCTTGTTGTGAGAACCTCCGATTTATTTGCCGTAAAACAATGAACCTATTGGATTGCTCGCTCGAATCATTTACTATCAAAATGCACATCTCTATCACATTAACAGTCAATGATAACATAACTCAATCGAAATGCTAATTTGTATTTTGAATCCAGGATGTATTGTGAATAATTAATGGACAATAATTAACTCACAATCAGATCCTTCTAAGCACACAAGTGAAGTGGGGGGTTTGAAATTGTGACAGCAATTTGTAACTCATTTAAAGGGTAACGACATTATAAATCCGTGATTGACATTTTTTTAAATTGTATAATATATGATTAGGCATTCGCAACCTCTGACTACGATTGTCAGCGATTGCATTAAAAGCTTATCACATCTGACATGCAAATTCATGAATATTCAGCTATTGAATCATGGCTAATTTTATTTAATTTATAATTGTACTGACGAACTTTATAATAATAACCAGAAAAAATAATATAAATTAAAGGAACTGAATAAATAAATTTGTAAACTGACGGACTTGGATTGTCAAGCCTTCCCGTTCAAACATTCTCACTTATCCGGGTCTAATTAGGTGTTTTACGCGTTCTTGTGGAATTTTTATTAGTGTTGAGTACACGCTACAATATTTATTCATGATTATGCGTGGTTTTCACTTCCAAAATATCATTTTTTTCAAAACTTTTACTGACATTTCGAGTCTGCAATAAATGTATTTGCTGTGGATTTTGTCATTTTATTGTGGTTTTCGCACTCGCGTTAAAAATGCATTTTAAATGCTTTATGCCATTTTGTTGCAAATTCGAGATACATTCTGAATCGTCAATAAACCACTCAATGTCAACATGCAGAGTTAATTAGGATTTTCGTAATCAACTTTGTGGACTTGAATTAGTCTATGTGCAAAATTACAGCCATTAACTCTTTGGACGCCCAAATAGTGTCCATAGTGAGCTAGATGACTAACGTCTCCTAATCGAACCCTCCATTTCATAATACACATAAGCATTTTTATCTTTGAAGCGTTTTAATACTTAATTTTAAAAGTCATTCCCATCATTCATAGATTACAATGAAAGTAATGGTATTTATAAATTATAGATGATCCTGCCGATAGTCCACGCCAATCTGTTTCCGAATTTGTTCCAGGATCTCAGAAATCATCAGACTTTCACTGTGGCTCACCACACCACTTTCCAATCGTCCTATGCATGTTATAAAAACCAAAACCGTTAGTGAAGGTACGAAAATACAAGTCATATTTTAAATCGATTTAAAAAACTGAATGGTTTATATGGGGAATTAATTAGGAGGGAGCTGAGGTTTATTTCGGTTGATGTTCGTGGATAGCTCGTACCATTTCTGATTGAGTCTCGAACATCTTTGCATTGATAAGCGAGTCCCATGGTGTTCCAAAAGTTCAACTTCATATTTGCTTCAGTGGGTTCGTGTGGCAAGGGAAACTCAAACACTTCCCCGCTTGGACTCAACTCCAATCGTGTACACGGCCAAAACGGATTCGTCAGCTATTAATAAAAACATTTAAGATTTAAAATTAATTTCACATGACGAATGTAATGACTATAAGTGCTACTTTAACGGATCCCTTGTCCCCGATCACGAACGCTTCGTTGGGATACCAGGTCTTGTGGCTGGTGACGAAAGTGGCCATTCTGCCCCCGGAATACGAGAGCGTGACGCTGGAAGTGGAGTCCACCCCTTCCGACGACAATTCACCCGCGCTTTGGACACGCTCCGGCTTCTCGCCCCCAAATGCCAACTGAGACAGTTGAGTGCAGTAGATACCTATGTCCAGCGTTGAACCACCACCCTCCTCTTTCTTCGTACATCTGATTAAATACAAATTATCTAATCTCATTTAATCACATTTCCTCAAAAATAAAATAAACCGTTGCAAACGCACGTACGAAAGGGGTGAAACCACGTGACAAATTTTCAATTAATAACGTTGAACTTTTCACGTAAAATTGCACATGTATAGACATATTCGCCCAGGAGTGTTCCTTGGCATTAGGGAGGCGTTTCTCAATTGCTCAGGGCTGGCTGGCACACCCCCCGTTGTCAGTGGATGTGGCTTCGTAATCCGTACGCATGTAAGAGTGAAATTAAGTAGTATGTGTACGTCCCATATAGGTTACATATTCATGTGGTTTGAGTTTCGAAATTTTTGCAGCAAGGGGGTGTGCCCGATCAGTTCCACATTATAACTGAAAGTGCGTCAGGACCCATTGAATAAGTAGCCGAAAAAAAAATTTAAAATCTTTAGCCGTTCTCGAGTTAGAGCACGGACGAACAGACGGACGGATCGAGTCTTCCCATTAAGGGGGTTCCACCCCTTAATAAGTGATTAATACACTGACAAGGGAACATTCCCAGCTGTCACACCCCGACAATTTTTAAACCTCTCTCATTGGATTTGAAAGAACAAATGCAATAATGAAACTTTAACATTGGAACTATATGACACTGTACCCCCAAGTTTGTCGGAATGTCAAGAATCGCGATCTATTTAACCCTGTTTTACTTACTTTCTGGAAGGACACGGGTTTTAAAAGGGGGGCTTATATGGAGTCAACTTCGGTAGCAGTAGAATATGAGATTAAGATAAGTCAGCGGAATAAATCGGCAGGAAATGTTAAAGTGGAGATAAGTTGAAGGTGAAGTAAAGGCAAACCTGTCTACATTTCCGAGTTGAACGCCGAAAGAAGAGAGGACCTGCCTCACTTCCCCGATAACTCCACTCTTGATAATCTCCTGCAGTTTAAGATAAGCAGGGAAATGTCGGACCCAAAGTGCTTCCTTCAGAAACAGCTTCTTGGACTTGGCATAGTGGAGCAGTTCCTTGGTCTCACGGCTGTTCATGCACAGCGGCTTCTCACACAGAACGTGCTTACCAAAGTCAAGGGCTTGCTTGCTCAATTCCAAATGATAAGGGTGAATCACACCGATATACACCACCTCTAAATAGATACAATGATATTTTTGTAATCTGATTAAACCATTCTAAAGTTTTGTAGAAACACTATGCAAATAACTTGGTGTCTGTTTGTAAAGCTTTTGATAACTTTGCTCTATGGTTGGGGCAACTTGAGAATTTTTATATGCGTTCTAAAATTCTGAAGCAGAGTTATCTGCAGCTGTGCAGCATACATCAGTACATTTGTTGAACGGTTGATTTTAATTTTAATTTTCTTTAAAGAAAGGTTGGAGAAAGAAGTGATGAACTGACCGACATCGGGATCCTTGAAAAGTTCAAGATATGATCCATAAGCCTTGGGAATGTGATGGAGTTGTGAGAAATGTTGTGCATCTGATAGTTTCCTGGCTGCGGCGGCCACGACCTTGTGTTCCTTGGGATCCAAGAGTGCTGCCATGGAAACGAGGAAGTCGTGGCTTATCTTGCCACATGAGAGGATTCCCCATGTCAGCGGTTTATCCCCACCACCTCCGACACTGCTTTCCATCATCTTTCAAATATCAATCAGTTTCGAAATCGGAATAAGAACACCCACGGAGACTCACTTACCAAGAAACGAACATGAAACAGTCCTTTATATACACTTCACAATACACGAGCCCACTTGACTACAAAACACGGGATTGATGGAAAACAGCCACTTAAACAAGGACAAGTACTTTGTAATCAAGGTGTTAACATCAAAATGGGCTGTTCATATCTCATCACCCTCCTTTCTCATTATTTTCATAAGTTCAGTAGCATCCGCAAATTCGCTCTATTATTATTTATTTATATTTTATTACATTACCACTGCCCGATGCCCCCAGTGTCCTCGCCCTACAATCTGACGGCTGATCTCAGAGGTTCCTAAATTAAATTGACCTGGAAAGGTAGTTTCTAATAACAGAATCCATGTAAATTATGCAGTTTGGCTCATTGCATGATTTTGGTGGCTGGCGTTTATCCCCGAACGAAACGACTAATGGAATGAGTAGGTTGTAGATTGCAGCTGGCGAAGGTCATATCATACTTTGTAAACGGCCCTTGAAAAATGAGATACTGGTTCATCCAAAGTGAATACATAATGTATATTCGCGGCTGTCAATCAAATTTAAAATTTTAATGATAACCAGAACTACGGTTGCCGATTCCGAAACCTTTCCTTCCATTTAATTCGGTTACGGATACTCAATCCAATTAAAAATTTAAAATTCAAGATCAATGAAACATTTACGAGAAAAATCATTTTCCAGCCAATGTATTTCATAGTTTTGCCCAATCCTACTTTATTAGTATTTAGTATACGCTACTACGATTACATATGGATTTGGTCATAGTTTTCAATATCGACATATTATATATCATTTTATCGCAAATTTTGCGTAGATTCCAAATCTGCAAACAAAACCTGCGAATGTAACAAAAACTTTCGAGATAAAACCCGAAAACCGGGTAAAAATCGGGTTTTTTCGAATTTTATTTATTTTTAGGTGCTTTTTGATTGTATGCGTGGACAAAATGATGTAAATCTTTGTTAACAATTTAATTACGAGTTTTTATCACTAACCAGATTGTCATATCTCCGAAGCGTTCGTGAGATATGCGCCAAATACTAACCCAAAAACCGATTAAAAATCAGTTTTGTACGAGTTTTCCTCATTTTTTATCATGGTATTTTACACGTTGATTTTTATAACATTCGATTGTTGTTATATGGTCTTAGTTTTTGCCTCGTATACTGAGCAGTATAGCATTGAACTCCCCACTTCCCTGCCCCCGGCAGGGGCCCCGCCGGCAGGCGCCAAAATGTTAAAAAACCCGTTGATTTAGGTTAGGAAGATAGGGTTAGGGTAGGATACCCAACTATGTGATGTATGTAGGGGTAGGATACCGAGTTATGCGAGGTAGATAGAGGAAGGATACCGAGTTATGCGAGGTAGATAGAGGAAGGATAACGAGCTATTCGAGGTAGGTAGGGGAAGGACACCGAGCTATGTGAGGTAGGTAGGAGTAGTATACCGAGCTATGCGAGGTAGGTAGGAGTAGGATACCGAGCCATGCGAGGTAGGTAGGGTTAGGATACCGAGCCATGCGAGGTAGGTAGGGGTAGGATACAGAGCCATGCGAGGTAGGTAGGGGTAGGATACCGAGCCATGCGAGGTAGGTAGGGGTAGGATACAGAGCCATGCGAGGTAGGTAGGGGTAGGATACCGAGCCATGCGAGGTAGATAGGGGTAGGATACCGAGCCATGCGAGGTAGGTAGAGGTAGGCTACCGAGCCATGCGAGGTAGGTAGGGGTAGGTAGTAGTAGGATACCGAGCTATGCAAGGTAGTTAGGGGTGGGTAGTAGTAGGATACCGAGCTATGCAAGGTAGTTAGGGGTGGGTAGTAGTAGGATACCGAGCTTTGCAAGGTAGGTAGGGGTAGGATACCGAGCTATGCGAGGTAGGTAGGGGTAGAATTCCGAGCTATGCGAGGTAGGTAGGGGTGGGATACCGTGCTATTCGATGTAGTTAGGGATAGGTATCTGAACTCATGCATCGAATTATACCGTTGCTGGGCCTCAGGCAAAGCTGAATGGCCCCTGCCCAACTTTTCGTGGCCTCCCCACGTGTCTTGTTTATGAAACAACCATATCACTGGCATTCACTAATATTGTATTTTTCCATTGGAATAAAAAAATCTTATCAATTTATCACTGTTGATAAGTGTTGATGGTTGTTGGAACGACGAGACTAGCTATACACAATTAAAATTAAGATTAATATTGTAATAAAAAATGGCAAGACTGTTTGAATTTAGAATAAACCATCCGACGAATGTTTTGTATCGTAGATGTACTGTTTTTAACAATATTTAATGTATTGAAACTGTTTGTAAATGTTTAAAGGGCATAAAATACCGAAAGTCGCAAGTTACCCCAATCATTGACTACAAGCTACATAGATCTTAATCATTGACCTTACCCTCTGAGCCTTTGACCTACATGGCCCCTCTTCCCCTCGTAATAGTAGGCAAAGGGAGGGACGGAGGCACAGACCCCAAGTCATAAGCATAATGTGTTTATGACCCATACAAACTATTTTTTGCCATTTAATGAAATTGGCCAAGTGGCACTTAAAGTTGGGCAGAAACTAATTGTAAGAAAAACTTGAGACGTTTCTGCTTGATTGAAGGTGAGAGATGAAGCTGGAAATGCAGGCTCGCCTGGAAATGGAGGAATTATTTATCATTTTCATAGCCAAGTTAAGGCTAATTTCCATTCCACGAAATTCACCAACAACCCACATTAATTCACATTTATATCTCTATAATTCCCCACCGGGCGTTTAATTAATAATGGTTTTGCTCTTTTGTTTACAAGCCCTCTTGGATTCAGTTCAGAGAATTGCTTTTAGGGCAGTTTCCTACAGAAAACAAGTATTCATGACATTATCTCATCTGTAAAATTTCGTTATATCTAATTCCATCTTGTTCATTGTTGAAATAAAAAATAATGGTTGATAATTGAGAGTTAGAAGACATAAAAATTAAGGTGGGTAGTGTATTTGACAAGGATTATTCACATCCCGTTCTGTTTCAATCAATAACAAAAGGAATACCCTGCCTTGCTTGCGTCAGTTCATCGTCATCTCACAGGAGAAAAAATATTTCCGTAATCAATAAATAGATGCCCATGGGTCTTTATTCCGGGGCCTCATATTCCTTGAGATGATTAGAGTAGAGTAGAGGGACTGGGCGTTTAATTCGGTGGTTAGAGTAAGCTATAATATCCCAGCTCCACTCTACCCCATTTGTGGTCTTGTGGAAGCGTAAATAAGTTTCAGAGTGACTGACTTTTCCTCGATAAAACCGAAATCGGGGATTCAGTTTACTTCCAGACATCAGACCTAAAACACTCCTCTCTCCCTAAATTAACAACACCTCTACACAAAACAAAGAGACGGGATTAGTTAGAGTAGAGAGCATAAAAGTGCAGTAATTCATGATTAAACCAAAAATTAACGGAATAAATAATACCCAATATCAAAGATTTTGTATCTCCAGCTGCTGTTTATCGAGTGAGTTGAATTGTAAATTCAGTGATACTCAAGTGTTTGTATTAAGAAAAGGTGAAAATGATTTTTTTGGAAAAATCTAAAAATTGCAAGTTACTAATTTTTAAGTTTATTTAAATGAACAAGTTAGGGGTCTGGGATTTCAGAGACATTTTCACTTCTTATAAGAAGGTGAGTAACTTTTATTGAGCATTTAATTCCTTTGCTTGCAATTACGTATTTTAGGAATTATTTTTTATTGTAAGATTGTAAACGAGGAAAAGTATGCTTTTTTTAAGTAAGTGGGATAAGGTCAAACTGAAGAGTCGATGTGTTTCATGTAAAGATGAAATATAAACAATTCTTTGGCAATTAAAAATAAACGGGAAAAGCAAGAAGGAGACGAAGTTTTGCTCTTCAAAGTCTTGTGTATTTCTGTAACAAATCCCTCATAAATCTTTATCGTACGTCTACACTTTATCTTCAAACATTTCTTTTGCCCAGACGTCTACAAAACACTGAGGATTTAGACTTAAAATCCAGCATGCATACATAATTCTAATCCAGTTACCAATAGTTTTCCATATTTGTGACTCACTCAGAACTACCTTTCCGTAATTTAAATATAAAAAATTTATATTGTGATTTACAACTGATTTTGACTAGTTTAACTTTTAAGAACGGGAGGATATAGGGCAAAAAGCTAAAACTGATTTAAAGTACAGTATCGTAAGTAAGTAAAGCTCCAAAAAATGACAAAGTAAAAAGAAAATTTTAAATTTTGTAAACATTTTTTGTGCAAGGTCCTTATTTTGTGATTTTCCGCTTTCCTGAAATATTTCTACTGAAATTTTATGTAGCAGCCCAAGTTGATCAAATCGGCCTTAAACTAGAATATCCTAAATAAAACGTTGTAAACGTTAACGGCAGCTCGCAAAATTAATATATATTGTTGTTCAATACTACTTGAAATCGTGTTGGTTTAAATATAACAATCAAAACTATTAAAAATCAATTGTAAAAGATCAAAATATCATAGTTTACGTTCACCTAGACGATCGATTCTTAGTCCCAAAGCTTTAGTAATTGTTCTATGGTCAATTGATTTACATCCACAATAATATACTATGAGACAATAAAGATAGTTTCCATAGCAAATTTTTGAAGAAACTGCATATTTGAGAATTGTCCTAAACTACATTGAATACAACTGTGTCCCAATGTGTCTATCCACTTTGCTATTTAAACTGTACAATTTCGTTAAAAATTATTTTGTTGTTTGACAAATGCAGTTAAAATCTACCTAAATCACTGTTTTTAAATTATAGATTCTATTTGTGGATCAATTTGAACAGTTCATGAAACAAAATTATGAAATGTCCCAATTAAGGCTTTTACGAGCCTTAGATTGTTGTTTTGCATGTAAAATACGTAAATACACTTAAAATTGGATTATTGTTTCAAAACGTATTGATTTATATATATCATTCCTGTTTCCAGAAATGTCGATTTAATTACATATTTAAAGCAATAGAAGTTCTTTAAAAAACATTTTATATATAAACCAATACGATTTCCTCGAAAACCATTTTGATGTTGCACAATTCATATCAAACCTCAAAATTTTTCAAAATTGTTTTAAATTTAGAAAAAAGAAAAAAATCATATATATAAATTTGGTATTAAAACCAATACAATTATGTTAAAACTTAATTCTGTGTTCGGAATTTGATAAACACTAGCGAATATTATGCTTCCATTTCAAAAAAATTGTATTGGTTCTAATCCGGCCTGCTTCTAGACTGTTTAATTTTGTCTTGATTTACATTGACAAAAACGACGGACACACGGATGGACGGACTGGTTGACTTCATTAGCTCTAAACCCTATTTTCAATAGGCGAGCTAATAAGGATAACACGATATATGTTATGGATAGCCCATTGAATGAAGAAATGGAAACGGTCGTAAAAATGAATAATTTTTTGCCAACTTCGGAATTCCTTGAGATTTTGAGTTACTTGGGAATTATGTTAATTCATCCGTAACTTATCTTCTCTCTCTCTTATTTATTTATTAATTCTTAAAATAAATAATGATAGTTCTTGTTATATGTACAGTCTGTGCTGGGATATAACTTACTGACTCTCATTTGTCGATAGGTGAAAGTAGTTTTAAAAGTTTGTTGTATTCGTCGACGGCTGGCTGAAATGGAAACTTTTCTACTAAATAAATACAAACTGGGAATCGAAAGTCAAGTTTCAAAGAATCTCGATATTATTTTTATATGAAAAATCAGTAATTACATTTGCATATAATATCACCGGCTGGCATACCATTTCTTTATTCTTTAAATAATATCCCATGCTACTTAAAAAATGTAACAAAAGTTTTAAATTGTTAAAATTTACTCATCAATTAGTTATTAGTTGGATGGATTCTTTGTACATTTCTTTTCCATTCAAGTCAGATCAAAATTCCTATGATGTACATTGTGTTTTGTTACATTGGGATGAACCAGAAGTGAAAACTCTCCGATATAGCACCCCACAAGCGGCTATTTAACCTGAGAATTAAATTCGAGTTTTAAATGAAAACGATGAATAATAATTTTAATAATTTTACGAAAACTGTGTTATTTCCTAAAAAACGTTCATCCCGAATTAAATCCCCACCCACTCCTAAAGTGAAGAGGTAGATCAGAAAGAATAAATTTCGAGCAATACGTTATAAGAGAAAAAAACGCCCTGTTTTTGATTCAAATCAGGTTCAAGGAACATGATATATTTGCAGCCTGTCGTAATAAATTGAACGGGTCCTTCTATTAAATCCCGATGAGTATCGCCATTATTTATTCCAATCTGAGTTTAATTGTGCTGGAATGAGGGATATGAAAATGGGAATTATTTTTATTAGCCATAAATCAAATCCTTTTTGCTAGTAAAAACAGAAGGTCCTTGTTTAAATAGAGATTGTGTCTGTTTTGAGTATGCTAGGGAATTAGAGAAGAAAAGGAGATAGAGAATGAATAATACAAGTAATTTTGACCAAGTTTGATGTGAAACTGGGCTGGAGACTGGAGATTGCAGTCTGACAAATTGGCCATCTTCTAGCCTCGATTAATATTGGATGGGATGAGGGAAATAAGTTATTATCTCGAACTAAAATCAATATTGACTCGTTCCTCCGGACAAAGTTGGTCAAGATGAAGGAAGCCACCTCTTCACATTATCATACATTATTCACACATTTATTTACCAGACTTCAGAAATAATGTCACAACAAAACACAATTCTCATCCCATAAGTCCATTATATTATATCCGATTTTATGACCCCCCTTTAAGGGGCCAGAGTAGTTTTGAGGCCAACGATTTTCAATAGAAATGTTGCCTTCCTAGCAACGAAATTGAGTCCAAAAAAGGACGAAAGAGGTATAGGAATCGTATAGTAATGCGGCTTGTTGGCATAGTAACCATCAATAAAACTGATCATTTGAAGCCCGTAGCAACTTATACTAAAATGCCTGATTTTTAAATCTAGCGCAGCTACCGAGCCCGCTAGGGTCATCCAAAAATGTTGAGACCGGTTTTGTTCGATAGATAATTTCATTGCCGAGGGCTTATAATGGGTCAAAACTAGTCTATGTTCTATAGAATTTGAGCTAGAAATAAAAATCTAAACCAATGTAGGACACGAATTGCTTAAATTGCGTTTTTAAGCACTATAACGTGGTATAATGACTAATTTGACCCATTATAAGCCCTCGGCAATGAAATTATCTACCGAACAAAACCAATCTTAACAATTTTTGATGACCCTAGCGGGCTCGGTAGCTGCGCTCAGTTTTAAAAACCGGTATGGGAATAAATAATTTTCTAGTCTTGTGGGCATGCTAAACCCTCCGTCTTTATTTTTAAAAAAATTTCAATAAATTATACTTCTTATAGAATTTTTTTCGAAAATTTAAATCGCTGGTATCATGGAAAAAATCAGGTTGGAAATCACCCTTATGGCTACGAATTTCCTTAGCGATAAACTACTCTGGCCCCTACTCCATTCTTGTCAAATAAACCGTTGCAAACGCACTTAAGAAAGAGGTGAAACCGCTACGAAACATTTACATAAAAATAATCTTATGTGTATGATGTTGTACAAGTACACGCTGTACATGTTGTACAAGTACACGCTGTACATGTTGTACAAGTAACGCTGTACATGTTGTACAAGTACACGCTGTACATGTTGTACAAGTACACGCTGTACATGTTGTACAAGTACACGCTGTACATGTTGTACAAGTACACGCTGTACATGTTGTACAAGTACACGCTGTACATGTTGTACAAGTACACGCTGTACATGTTGTACAAGTAACGCTGTACATGTTGTACAAGTACACGCTGTACATGTTGTACAAGTACACGCTGTACATGTTGTACAAGTACACGCTGTACATGTTGTACAAGTACACGCTGTACATGTTGTACAAGTACACGCTGTACATGTTGTACAAGTACACGCTGTACATGTTGTACAAGTACACGCTGTACATGTTGTACAAGTACACGCTGTACATGTTGTACAAGTACACGCTGTACATGTTGTACAAGTACACGCTGTACATGTTGTACAAGTACACGCTGTACATGTTGTACAAGTACACGCTGTACATGTTGTACAAGTACACGTAGCGTTGAATTCTCATTTTGCCCCAAAATGTCCCGTGGGGCGCGCCCCGGGGCGAGTTGGGGTGATCCCGTATGTGTTTACACATTGCACGCTCTGTGGCTACAATATAGCGTTGGAATCTCATTTTGTCCCAAAATGCCCCGTGGGGCGTGCCCCGGGGCGAGTTGGGGTGATCCCGTATGTGTTTACACATTGCACGCTCTGTGGCTACAATATAGCGTTGGAATCTCATTTTGTCCCAAAATGCCCCGTGGGGCGTGCCCCGGGGCGAGTTGGGGTGATCCCGTATGTGTTTACACATTGCACGCTCTGTGGCTACAATATAGCGTTGGAATCTCCTTTTGCCCCAAAATGCCCCGTGGGGCGCGCCCCGGAGCGAGTTGGCGTGATCCCGTATGTGTTTACACATTGCACGCTATGTGGCTACAATATAGCGTTGGAATCTCATTTCGCCCCAAAATGTCCCGTGGGGCGCGCCCCGGGGCAAGTTGGGGTGATCCCGTATGTGTTTACACATTGCACGGTATGTGGCAACAATATAGCGTTGAAATCTCATTTTGCCCCAAAATGCCCCGTGGGGCGCGTTCCGGGGCGAGTTGGGGTGATCCCGTATGTGTTTACACATTGCACGCTATGGGGCTACAATATAGCGTTGAAATCTCATTTTGCCCCAAAATGCCCCGTGGGGCGCGCCCCGGGGCGAGTGGGGGTGATCCCGTATGTGTGTGCATTGTTACACGTTTCATATATATAAATATGTACGTGTGGCATGATGGTATTGTGTATAGGGGCATTTAATACTATTCTAGTATATGATGGTGGTGGTTTTTCAACATTGGGGTAGATGGGCAAACCCCAGGGGGTGTGGTCGTTTTCGCCCATCTTCGAACTCCCCCTGTCTTAGGACACGAGGAACATGTATTCGAAAAAAAAATTTGAAAAACTTCAACCGTTCGTGAGTTATCGTCGACGGAACAGACTGACGGACGGACGGACGGACGGACGGACAAAGTCTTTTTAATAAGAGGTTTCACCTCTTAATAAAACTAGATTTTAATGACGAATTGAACAAATATACAAGGCTTTTGATTTAATTTTGTAAATCCTCGTAGGCTTGCAATTTTTGAAACTAACAATCGCATTTGGCTTATACAGTTGAAGGTAGTGCAAAAGTCACCGTACAAGAATATCTTGAGTATAGGGTGGTATTTCTTATGATTTATCGAGAATAGATTTACTTGTGATGTGATCCTTTCCTTCATGCTTTATTCACATTTCTGATCCTTTGAAGAATAATAGAACTAATCTTGTTTTGTTCAAAAGGAAAAATTGGAGTAAAAGCCGTGGAATAAATAAGTGGGACTTTGGGTGGGGAGAAATGGGCGGATCCGAGAGCCCATTTTATTACGACTTCCCCCCTGCCCCCTCCAATGACCCAAGTAACATCTCAACTACGGCCCAAAACCCGCTCGACACTTTTGCAACCTTCAACGAATCCACGGATACTAACATGTCCTTTTTAAATGAGTCGGAGTTTGGGTACATCCGGTATCCAGCCGGATTCCAAGTCTGCATTTACATCATGTATAACGTGGTGTTCGTGGCGGCTGTCACCGGGAACCTACTCGTCATATATGTCGTCGGATACTACAAAAAAATGAGAACTGTCACAAACTATCTGATCGGTTAGATTATAAATGCATTTCTTATTCCGCAGAATAGGATCCTCATAGTTCACCCTCACGTTTATAATTTCAGCTGGGGAGTTATTTATGGAGTCAAAAGTGTGCTTGTTTATTGCAGGTAATCTGGCAGTTGGTGATTTATTGATGGCGTTGTTGTGCGTACCGTTTTCCTACATTTCCGTTCTTCTTCAGTATTGGCCATTTGGACGGTTGCTGTGTCACATTGTAACTCCGGCCCAAGCCGTCTGCGTCTTCGTCTCCGCCTATTCACTCGTCGCGCTCGCCATCGACAGGTCTAACCAAACACACACACACGTTTCCCAGCCTCTCGCAACTAATTAATAAGAATAAGTAAATGAATGAAATGTGATGTTTTCAGATACATCGCGATATTGTATCCACTCCGACCTCGTCTCCGTAGGTCGCAGGCTCTGATCGTGATAGGGTGGATCTGGGTTGTTGCCTTCGTCACTGCAATCCCTATCGCTTTCTTCACAACTTTTAAAGTTGACTTGGCAAGGGGACTCCCCATTTGTGTTGAGGTCAGTTACCATTTATCATCCATTTGAATACCATTATCTAACCTAACCTAACCTAACCTAACCTAAACTCCGCGTTCCCTTATTTCCCGTACTGGAATACTGAGAATAATGCCCCATCATAAGCACCCCTTGCCAAAATCACCTCTACAATAGCTTAACCCATGTATTAGAGACACGCGACCATGTCTATTATTTGAGCATAAACTACCCACATCTCCTTGTACAGGGCTGACAAGGGAACACTCCCAACCGAACCACCCTGATATTTTTCCAACCGTTCTCATTCGAAAGCGCAATTACAGTCAAGAAACAGGAGCTTTCTCTGGGATTATATAGTAAATTCCCGTTTGTATTTCTCGCAATGGCTGGTTGTGAAATACTATTTCTTCACTTCTCACCACGGATAAGTTTTAACGTACAGCGTCTGGTCATTGACATTCCCACCCACTTTACAAGGTCAAAACGATTTTAGTCTTCGATTTTTTCATTAGTTTAGTTGCTTCTTTGAATGAAAACGGTTTGAAAATATTGAGGCGGTACAGTTACGAATATTCCATTGTAAGATATAGCCTAGCTAAGCATAGGATAGGCAGAATTTAAAAAAAAAATGTAACCATGTTGGTTATTGAATTGGCCAATTTGAACAAAAACGTATAGACACAACATACATACTTATATACATTAAAGTCATTTTATGTTAATGGATAGATGCTTGTAGCATAAAATTGAGATAGATTAACCATGTATATGAAGTTCTTTATAAGTATCCCATTGGAGTTTATGATTTATTTTTTTGATGGTTCAATAAACATATTTATTATCGAGACAAGGTCCCCTTCTTCTGCCATTTTGCCTGGAACGTGATTAAATCTTAATCAAAGAGTAATGACATATCAAGGGACAGTTTTTATGTTCATAATGATCGATATCGATATTATACAATATATGGTTATACGCAATCTACTCGCGAATGCTATAATATTCTTCGAAGACCTTGACGATGTCATTTAGCCCCCGATGATAGCATGTCTTGGCTCTATGATGCTTAATATTCGAATCATCTCTTGTGTTGGTAGAATCTAAGAATGGTCTCTACAATTTACTGCACAGGGTGACTCAAATGTTCGCATTGTTTTTTAATCAGTTGTTTAGTTAATTTGAGATATCTATTATGTTTCCAGGATTGGGACGTAGATGTGGAAAGCGTGGCTGTGCTGTGCGGTTGGTTGGGCCTGTCGCACGAGTCCCTGAAGATGGGCTACGGGTGGTCCCTCCTCGCTCTCCAGTATTTCTTCCCAATCACCGTACTCATTTACACTTACACCAGAATCGCACTCGAGATCTGGGGCAAAAAGAAACCGCTTCAAGAGGACGTGGGGGCAGCCTGCTTCCAGGAATCCAGACTCATTCGACTCTCAAAAGCCAGACGAAAGGTCCGTTCAGAACTTACACGACAAATTACTTGAAAGTAACTAAAGGTCAGTTGTATAGAACACATACAACTGACCTTTAGTTCTAACTCACTTTAACTTCAAACCAACAACTTCTCAATTTCGGAGTTGCTGGTTTTGGAAAAACTTTGTCCTATGATCTCTGCCTGGAGCTATTTCAGTAATTAATAGAGACTAATTGTTGTGGATGATTAGGAACCAGGCTAATGTTTGTTATTCCTATAGGGTGGCTGAGCATTGGTGGTTTTAAAATGAAGAACAGTATTTCCTTGTAAAAGGCGGTCAGGGAAAAGTGTACATTTTCATTAGAATTTCTGGAGAGGAACGTCCATAGAAAACAGAAGAGATCAAAGGAAAGTTAGAAGAGAAAACAATGTATCTACTTTAGTATCAGAATCCCCGTTCATTCTTTTAGAAACAGAGTTATTTTTATCCCGAAATAAGAGCCCACCCTCGGAATAAGTACCCAACTCAATTTCTAATATAAAGTTTGATTAAATGACTGGAGGAATAGCAGGACCGGCTTTGTTAAAAATACGCTTTGTCTTTTCCACGTTTAATGATTGAAAGAGGATACACTTGGGAATGGATAAGGAAAGATACGTGGAATAAATATTGGTTTCTCCGTCTGAAATTACAACCGAATTGCAGATCTTTGTGTGACTAGGAACCCTGTCTCATTTCGAAATTCACCTTGGAATTGAAAGCAATGAAGATTCTATTGTTTCATTAAGAAAGAACTGCAGCGTTGAGCAAAATCCCGTCACAAAGCAAGTCTTTGAATGTTCTACAACTAAAGTCTCTAGCTATCAATTATGCATTGCAGCAGAACACACAACACTACAAATCTGCACCGTAGACACTAACATATCCCTCTTGTATTGATACGGGTATATCAAATATCGGGTCGAGTATTTCGAAACAGATTTTTTCTTTTATTTCGAGCAATCGGGGACAAAAAGGTAATATTCAGTACAACATTTATAACACAACATTTCCTGTGGCTGTGCTAAAATTCATATACAGACCTCTTTTATTGCCATTTCGACCAGAAACGGTTTTAAAGAAAAAAGGTAGAAGAAATGACAAGCTCTTTGGAATGAAGTTGTATTGATTTTGACAGTTTTTGTGCCGATATTGGAGCAATATTTGTATGGAAAGGTCTAATGAGGTTGATGAGAAAGTTTGATTTTGTAAGGTAATAGTGAGTGTTTGTGTATTTCAGACGGTAGTGATGACTTTATGTGTGGTGGTGGCGTATACGTTGGCATGGTTACCACTCAATCTCCTCGTCCTCTACATGGACACACTCACCTACGACAACGACGAAGTCATACTTCCTTTCCTGGAATATGTATTCTTCGCTTGCCACTGGCTTGCCATGGGTAACCCAATACACCTTTACTTTCTCATACCCAATCTACATTTTCGGACTGATATCTACAGGGTGTTTCACAATTATGTGCCCACTAGCAACATACATCGTCCTTAGTAAATTAGTAACTAACAGGAACAAATAAAGGTGGATATGTTATAATTTCAGTTAATAGTCGTTACTAAGGACAATTATGTTGTTAGTGGGCGCATAATTGTGAAACACCCTGTACAATGTCAAATCTATGTTCTATTACCCTTCAAATATTAGTTGGTATTGTCATCTCATCGTAATATTCCCAGGCCATTTATTTGAGTGCCTCAATTTTTTCTAAAATTGAAGTGTAATTTTCCTAATTTCCAGCCCACACAACGTACAACCCTATAATCTACGCGTGGATGAATTCCAAGTTTCGGGACGCATTCGTTTGCGTGTTTAGTAGCCTGATTGGACGAAAGAAAGTTGGTGGTGGGACGCATGCGCAGCAGATGCAGAACAATCTCCTTCATAACCAACAAAACGGTTCGTCCCTCATGTCAAGGCTCAACCACCAACATCTCCATGACAACAAACCGCCGGACGCCCGACATCACCGCCTCAGCACACATCAGTCCGAAACCAGATTCAACCATTCCGGCATTAAGGATATCTAAACACAAACACCTATTCAAGGGCCCATGAGGACTTATTTAGTTTTTTGTAACGTAATAGCGGGTGGGTGGGGTATTATTCCGGGAGAATCAAAGGATTATTTTGAGTATAGAAATGCAGTTCGGGGCAAGGTGGGATTTTAATTCTGCCACTGCCACGCGTTAGGTATACCCCTTCTAGTTAACTGCTCACCAAGTCATCAAACGTAAGTTTATTTTAAACTGTTAAAGAATACATATCCTCGATATAAAGTCATGAAAGGAACCTGTGTCTCAAAATACATATTTCTATGGAACGGACAGATTTTAAGAAACTGTAATTTTTGTAAAATATTTCTCAACAACAAATAATGTAGTCATATACTAGTCATTAATAGTTAGGCATTTATTCCAGAAACATAGAAGTGTGTTTTGTAAATGTGACATTGTACAGATGTTAAAATGATAAATGAGAACTTGTGATTACAAAAATGGAGATCCTGTTCACGGAACCGGAAATAAAACTTGTAATTTTTATTCAAAACTGAATCATTTACTAACTTTTCAGACAATTCAAAAGTACTATTTTTGACTTACATAAATCTGGCATAAATTATTCCCCAACGGAGAAACCAAAACTTCAATAAATTCTAGTTATTCTAGAACCTGGTTTTTGCTTTTTGTCCTAATAATAAAGTGCATTTATCCATTAATTTTAATTATTTGTGGAACCCCGCAGAATTTATATTTAGAAATGACGGAATATTATACAGAGTTCTCAAAAAAATACACATTTTAAACGTCTGAATGTCCATAAATATATCATCTGTGGGAAGGGCTTCTTCAGACATTGCAAATTTATGTGGTGGACAAGTATACATTTTTAAAGTCCTAATTCCCTCTTCCAGGACATTAAACAGGAGTCGAGTGGTTTCATTTCCAGCGTTTACTATTTCTCATATTTTATCAATTTTCGTGAAAAATGTTGGATTCAAGAAGGTAAAAGATGAAAATTGGAACATTGAAAAGAATCCCCCAACTCCCAGATCTCCTATACTTTCTCTGCTCCGAATTCCAAGGACCGTTCATAAAACTAACAGGTGAAGATAATAATAAACTCTACATCAGCTTTATAAATTTAGAATTTGATATAAAGTGTAAGTTTAAAGGGAGGAAGTAAGTGTAGCTTTATATTTCGTTCATTTCCGGTTGTTTGGAGATGTTGAAAAGAGATTGATTTGAGTGTGAGGTTGCAAAGTGGCCTCTTGTCCGCAATTCCTATTCAATCCTGAAATAAAATCAGATAGGTTGGACAAGTTAGAGTTTAGAGTGGGACTCGATTTCAAATATCAACTTGCTTTCTTACTTGAATCAAGGGCACATTTCGAGGTCCACTATTTCAAGTCTTGACGAGCGGAAATGTCAACTTCAAAAGACACGAATTCCAACAGAATTCAGACATTATGAGGCCACTTTCACCGGCACAGAGGCCTGCTTCGTCGGTGGTCTGGTAACGATGATTCCTGCACCCTTTGACAGTAGGATACAGTTATAACCCCGAACTGCACGTGTCTTATGAACGGTCCGTCTGGGAAAGTGTTGGGAATTGTGTCGTATTTTGAGAAGAGATTCCTTGAAATCTCAAAATTTGTGTCAACACGTTGGAAATTCCGTTGGGGAGGATTCTTTGTCTCATTCTTCCTCCATCTCAAGTATTCTCAAAGGGGCCGTTCACACAAATGTCACTCAATCAACTAACTGCAGCACTATATACCAATTACACCCGGGGGGAAACTTATATCCAACTGTTGCAATACTCCTCAAGTCTTCTCGCAAACTCTGACTATTATCAAATCCCAAACGAACCAACAGGACAGGCTTTTCAAACTGATGGCCAAACGAGTCGAGTACTCGGTCGAGTACTAACTATGGACACTTTGACTTACTTTGTTTGACCGGATGTATCGCAAGAAAAATAAAGGCTACAAGAACAAGAACAAGAACTATTTCGATTTAAGGGCTGTAATTTTGCAAATAGACTAAATCGACCATGCTGATTACGAAAATCATAATTTTAGCTCTGCCAATTTAGGTCTAGTAGGTCAAAAGTAGGTGGGAAGGTCAGAGACCGTACAGTTTCAGCTAAAAGTTAACAGTGGCGAGAAGGGGGGAAGTAGGAGAAAGTCGAGTTTTCCACTTTTTCTCGAAAAACCGATCAGAAGATAGGGCGCTAACATTGGAAGGACCAGGAAAATAACATTGCGCTGGTATTATATTTTCACGAAAAGGGAATGGGAGAATACTATAGCAAAGTCTAAACTCACGCCCGTTTTTTGACCTTCCCATCTACTTTTGACCTACTAGACCTAAATTCGCAGAGCTAAAATTATGATTTTCGCAATCAGCATGGTCGATTTAGTCTATTTGTAAAATTACAGCCCTTAACTCGTTTGGCACCCAAATATTGTCCATCGGAAGTGGTGTATTAATCTAATGCAGTCGAGTTTTGTAAAAATACAACACAAAAAAACAGAATGCTGAACTGGTAATTTGGACTGGTGTTTGTGAACGGTCCATTTGAGATTGGAGTAAACGTAGATGTGCTTTTGGAGAGAGTTGGAACGTCCGGCCAAAAAATAGAAAGTAGAATTACAGAATCCGAACACTCTTCAAAAAATCTGCATTCTCCAACAACAAAAGTTCTATTCTATTCTAAAAATAGAGTTGCAGATAATATTATATCTCGACTCATAAAAGAGAGGACATTTCTTTCCTAGCATTTTAACATCGGAAGTAAGAGATCTATTACGTCAAATTACAGTCCGCCTCTTCATACATTAGAATTTAGAAGCAAGGGAGGGAAGGCTGACGAAATTACATGAAACGTCAGCCAATTTCATGCCGCAGACACATTCGTTGAAAAAAGAATAAAGAATCCAGGGATTTGTTTAAAACCCGCATTTTCTAAACTATTTATAATTATGTAGTTAAAGAACGTTAGTTTATATAAAACAAACATGAATTCTAAAGTGAAAGTTTTGGTGGTTCATTTTCAGATTTGTTCAGCTTGTCCGTTGAAAATAGTTTAAACTTTTTTAAACGTTTGAGTTTATTTTAGTGTTCAAATTTATGCTAAAGGCTTATAACGTTTCAGCCAGATTAAAAAACGAAAATTCCACGTTTAAGTCTAGAAAATGATAAAAATAAGAATGTGAAGAATGTGCAAGGGAAGGGATCCAAGTTTGCTTTATCTACATCTGTAGATTAGGGGTGGGCCGAGCAGAGATTTTTGCTACCGAGTCGAGCACCGAGTATTTCAAAGAAAAATTAATACTCGGCGAGTACTCGGCCGAGTACTCGGTGAAATACTCGGTGAAAATAACTCACCGAGTACTCGGTTGAACCGAGTTTTTTGGCTAAAAAAATGCTGTGCGTGGGGTAGAACGAGTAGATCATTGAGTGTTATTTCTCACAAGGAATGTATTAGAGAGTGAACTCTCAGAATCGCGTGATTTTTTTACCATGTAAACTACCAGCCATATTAACTATGAAAATCGAAAAATTAGCTGCCCAATTTTATATTCAATATGATTAAAAAATGTTTGAAGTTAGGAGGAGCGCCCATATAAGATACATGGGGGATAGCCGGGAGCGCGGAAGAGACTTTTTCTGACTTTCCTCTAGCTTTTCCCATTTTTCTTTTCTCCCACGCACCACTATTCAAGGATAAGCAACGTTAAAATTTCTCCACCAAAAATAAACCCAACAGTGAAAATGTTAAAAGTTCATTACATTAAACCAGTAATTGAAATAATCGTGATAAATAGCCAGGAACTTGATCTAGTTGAAAAATTAATTCGATTAAAAAGTAATTAATTTCAAAACCTTCAATATTTATAATTTTGAATTTGATCTAGACAATTATATATTTTATAAGTAAGATAATGATCTTCAAAGCTCTAGCTATTAGGGTTGTAAACAAGGATTTTTAGAATGCTTTTGTAGGTCGATTTTTTATTTATAAAAAGCCCGTTATACGAATTGTAGCAATAATTGACAGTTTCATCACTGCGCACTGATCCAAAATCCTAGAGTAGAGGATCATATATTATATTAGAATTAAAATTATATTTTTTGCTATAATGTTTAAATATTTGTGCTTCGCAAATGTTGTTTTTAAAAAACCCATCATGCAAAAAATATTGCGAAAATATTTAAACTTTTAGCATATTTGAGCACAAAAAATTATCGAATTTTACATTGGAATTGTATGAGAACTATTGAATTTATGTGGAGAGAGAAATTTAGAAATTTTAACGTCGCTTATCCTTGGATAGTGGTGCGTGGGAGAAAGGGAAAATGGGTATGCTAGAGGAAAGCCGGAGAAAGTCTCTTCCGCGCTCCGCTCCCGGCTCTCCCCCATGTATCTTACCGGGCGCTCCTCCTAACTTCAAACATTTTTTAATCATATTGAATATAAAATTGGGCAGCTAATTTTTCGATTTTCATAGTTAGTATGACTGGTAGTTTACCTGGTAAAAAAATCAGGTGATTCTAAGAGTTCAATCTCTAATACGTTACTTGTCAGTTCAAGTGGTAACAGTTAAAATCTGGTGTTTTTTGTTTTGTTTGTGTTTATGTTTATAATTCTGTCGAAGAGGTTGTAAGATGTCAGTTGAAATTTGGTTGCCGTTGTTCAAAAACATTACCAACCACATTATAAATTCATGAAAACTCGGCGAGCTCTGTAGAAAACTCGGCCGAGTAATACAACCGAGTACTCGGCCGAGTAGTTCCAAATACCCGGCGAGCCCGAGTACTCGGTTAAACCTCAAAAATCGCAAATTTCATGCCGAGTACTCGGCATGCCGAGTACTCGGCCCACCCCTACTGTAGATTGTAGCTGGCCAGAATAATTGTATAGAAATTGTGATTCTGAAACCGGAATTTGCTTTTCGGGAAATCCGTTTCGCAAACCGCTCGTATTTCATGTTTAAAATCCCTTTGAAATGTATTTCTAAGGCTCGGTGCTGTTGTAGAGTAAATAGGGATGTGAAAGAGTGTGATTTTGTGCCGAGAGTGCTAGGAAATGTGGGTTTTAAAACTGAGGCACAAGAACCTTCAACTTTAGAATTGTCAGGGGAAAATGGCACAAAAGCGCGTCTAAAAGTTAAAGAAGCTAACTTTAGGACTTGAAAGGACCCCATCAAAGTTGAATTCATGGGACAGTGTTCTCCTATAGCAGAACTTGTCCTACAGAGCGAAGATTAGTATTAGAAATAGCGTTCCCTAGCACTGCTCTGTCCGTTCGTCCCAATCCTATTTAATTATCCTTCACTTATTTCCATTCCATTCACGACAACTAACTTCAAAAGGCCTTTGACATTGCTTAAGGAACACAGCCTAAGATGATACACATAGCATAAGCTACATCGCATAGCTGGTGCTATTTTAAACGCTCAAATACAAAAGGATCCTTTGTTGTTGCGAAAAGTCCACTTCTAACCCAATACTAATTTCTGATTTCTACAATGTGAACTCCCAATAGTCTACTGGTCAAAAGCTAAAAATAAAGAGAAAACAGCTCCTCCCTTGATAATTTTTAACTTAAAGGAAGCCGCATTCACCTTCCCATCTACGTTACTAGGTCAAAATAATTTCAGTCACTTGTCACTTGTACCCATATATAAGTGTAACGAGACGGATTTTAAAAACATGGGAGAGGTACAGCCATGAATGTTCCCTTGTAAGAAATGAACTGTGATTTGAAATGGGTTTATAAACCCGCAGGAGGAGGAGGGAGAGAAGAGCTCCATTAAAATTGTGAGTTTAAACAAGGAATGTAAAGGAGGAAGTAGTTGGTCTCATTATTCGAATGAAAAGGTAAAAAGTCTGGGATGAAAAATGGCAAAATAATGATGACAAGTAGAGATAAAAATAAGAATTCGTAAAAGAATGTACTCTTGTTAATGATTGTAGGACTAGGGATTGTCCCCCGGGGAGACGACAAACCAATTATTTATCCCTCTTTTCATAACAAGTCTAATAAGATATAGATGGTTATTAACCTTATTTATCCCTATACAACTGCCGCTCAAGCTACTATTCCCATTTCTTGCCAAAAAATGGCAGCCCAATTTCGGACTTTGCATTTTTCATGGTTTATCTGCACATTAGGCCAGGTTTCAAAATATTTCAGGCTAAAAGGGTTAAAATCTTTTGAGAATTATTACTGCAGAACCAAGTTAATAACTCGTTTATAAAATGATAAGCAAACAACTTCAACAATATGCATAATTTTTTAAAACTTTTTATAGTATTAAATAATATCATATTTCTAGCGGGATTTCATTGTAATTTATGTGCATTGTGAATAAGGAATGTTGAGATTGATATTCATTAGCATAATCTCATGTTGTTGAGATTAAATTGGGATTAAAGTATGATTAAAGTTTAGTGACTAGTGGCCGTACGAGAGTTTTGAAAAGTAAAACTTGTTTCCCGTTAATTAAATTCCTATGAAAAAGTTGGGGAAAGTTTCTGAGCCCAACCTGTGACTTTCACTTTACAACTTAAACTTAACATTTCCCACACAATTTGTTGACTTTTTAAAACTCCGTTCACGGCACATGCTTTATAAGAGGATGAAAGGGTGGGCGTTTATTTAGGAGACATTTATTATTCCTCAACAAGAGTGATATGAAGATGGTGGGCTACAATTAAAGAGTTAAATAGAGTCACCTTTAGTACAGAAGATAAGTGCTTGATAAGGCTGATAGTGTCAAAGGGTGCTGGTGCATTAGGATAATCTTCTATTCAAGAAGCTGTGAATAGTTTGAATGATGTGCGACTGATGGAAGGCCATTATGCATTAATCTCTGTCAACCTTCGTTGTCAACCCAAGCTGATTTTAAGATCCAAACCTTACAAGATGCGGAATCAATGAATCCAGGAATCCTAATCTCGTTAATAAATAATGACATTCAACACCGAACATCACAAAAATCGGATTCTTTAGCCTAAACTTTTTAACCTTTTACTTTTTTCTAAACCACTACTTTTCAATTGCCATTATCACAGCGCCTCCATCCTGAATTATGATGAATATTATGAGGATTAACATAATTTAATATTTGTCAATTTAAACTCGTTTTTGGCCCTTCAAGTCTGCTCTTTGTCGACACTACAATCGGAATTCGACTCAATTACTGAGGGGTGACACCCTTTTCTGCCAAGTCTGGATCCGTCCGTCTGTCTCTCACAATTTTTAAAACATCAAACCTGCATGCGTGTAATTGTTGGAAATGTCGGGCCAAGTGCTATTCAATGATGTCTATAACTATACTATATGGTTGGGGAAATGTGAGAATTTAGTATTGAGCGTGTCTAACTGTTCAATGACGTTGAGTATTATTTTGTATCAGAGTTGTAGGGTTGTAGCTCTTCCCGATGTGCGTTTCCAACGGTTTTTGTTTTTTGTTTCTAACTTGTAGACTCTGTTGGTGGATACAAAATCGGGATCTTTTAAAATGCTGAAGGTGAAAGATAAGAGAATCTCATTGTTTCTGCTGTCACGGAATCTGTTTCTATGAGATCAAATGACAAAGTATCAGAATCAGGATTGAAAAAGTTTTTCATCCATTTTCTTCCAATTTCCTTGTTTTTTCCGGCATGGATTCCAGGAATTATAATTTCCTCCCGACTATTCTCCAAGTTAGACATCTTTTTTCCGTATATTCAATTATTTTTGTAATTTCAGTTACCAATAACCACGCCTACTGACTTTTCCTTCCCTACAGATCTCTTAGATAAAGAGAAATATATCGGTTAACCGAATGTGGTAAACTATGGTGAGTGCCGTGACTACCCGTGATTCGATTTATATAACGATTCAATCCCAGCCTTTCCCATCAATTCCTTATTAACCTTTAAACTACACGGCCCTCAAATCAACTGGTCCTCCAAAGGCCTTAAATGGATTACCGAAAAAATAATTTCAAAATATTCAACCGTTTAACAGTTAGAGTGTGAACGGATGGACGAACGAACAGTCGGACAGAGTGAACCATTAAACCCTTAATTAAAACCTAAAAACCCAATTTGTTATTAACCCTTTTTTAATGCAAATCTGTCCTTTGAAATTCTTGAACATTTAAGTTTCAATAGTTTTAATAGTCATTTTATAATACTGTGATCAGGAGATTGTCGGAGGGGTAAAACACTGTCATGCTTCGCATCAAAGTGGAATCTTGAATTATGGAATAAATAAACCGTTGCAAACGCACGTAAGGAAGGGGTGAAACTGCACGACAAACCGTCAAAACGCATTTCCGCCATATTGCGCGGTCACACCCGAATGGGTGTAAACGTGAATGATTGCCGTATCCGAACAAACTCTTCGTTGTTGGATACGGATAGGAGTCAACTTTTTGGAAATTTTACATTTTGGGGGGTTGGGGAGTGTGACCAAAGTTTTAAAAATATTTTCCACTTATGCCCAAGAAAATGCTGGTTTGATATCCGAAAACCGTTTTTTAAAACTGCAACCGTTCAGTAGTTAGAGCGCAAACGAACAGACAGGCAGACAGACAAGGTCTTCCCATTAAGGGGTTTTACGCCCTTAATAATGTACATATTTGGGACAGTTATAGAGAGATTGTATTTTGTATATCGGTCGGTGGACAATGATAAATTTGAGAATAATCCAAACTGACAATAAGGTTGAATTCTCTAATTCTTTTCCGATCCCCTGTCTTGGGTGAATGTCAGTTGGGATGGAATTAGAAGAAGCAGGAGGTCCTTCGGACAAGAAATTAACAATCGGGCTTAAGTAACCTGTGCCCAACAAGGGAACCCTCTCAAATGCACAATTCATAAATCCTATTTAGTATACCACTACTAAAATGACATATATTCAGGTCAATTTTTTCAATCCGGACATATTATACACCATTTTATCGCAAATTTTGCGTAGACTCCGAATCTGCAATAAAAAAACATTAATCATCGAGACGTTTTTGAGATAAACCCCAAAAACCGGGTGAAAATCAGGTTTTTTCGGGTTTTTCTAATTTTTCGGTGCTTTAAGATTCCAGATGTTGACAACAAGATACAAAATGTTATTTACGATTTTGTTACGAGTTTAAATCACTAACCAGATTTTAATATCTCCCAAGCGTTCGTGAGATATGTGCAAAATACTAACCCAAAAACGTAAAAAATCAGTTTTGTTCGAATTTTCCTCATTTTAACGTATTTTACGTTGATTTTTTTACATTCGATTGTTTCAATTTTCTTAATTATAGTCCCATATACTGGGCAGTATAGCATTGTACGCTCCACTTTTTTTGCCCCCGGCAGGGGCCCCGCCGGCAGGCGCCTAAATGTAAAAATAAACAGTTGATTCAGGTCGGAAAGATAGGGTTAGGGTAGGATACCGAGCTATGCGAGGTAGATAGGGGTAGGATACCGAGCTATGCGAGGTAGGTAGGGGTAGGATACCGAGCTATGCGAGGTAGGTAGGGGTAGGATACCGAGCTATGCGAGGTAGGTAGGGGTATGATACCGAGCTATGCGAGGTAGATATGGGTGGGACACCGAGCTAAGCGAGGTAGATATGGGTAGGATACCGAGCTATGCGAGGTAGATAGGGGTAGGATACCGAGCTATGCGAGGTAGATAGGGGTAGGATACCGAGCTATGCGAGGTAGATATGGGTAGGATACCGAGCTATGCGAGGTAGATAGGGGTAGGATACCGAGCTATGCGAGGTAGGTAGGGGTAGGATACCGAGCTATGCGAGGTAGATATGGGTAGGATACCGAGCTATGCGAGGTAGATAGGGGTAGGATACCGAGCTATGCGAGGTAGGTAGGGTAGGATACCGAGCTATGCGAGGTAGGTAGGGGTAGGATACCGAGCTATGCGAGGTAGGTAGGGGTATGATACCGAGCTATGCGAGGTAGGTATGGGTATGATACCGAGCTATGCTAGGTAGGATACCGAGCTATGCGGGGTAGGTAGGGGTAGGATACCATACCGAGCTATTCGAGGTAGGTAGGGGTAGGTATCTGAACTTATGAATCGGATTGTATCGTTGCTGGGCCTCCGTCAAAACTAAATCGCCCCTGCCCAACTTTTCGTGGCCTCCCCACCAGTCTTGTTTGTTTTATAAACATGTAGTCAATTTTCTTATTTCCTTTACGCAATGAAATACGGTATTACTTTCAAATTATTTCTTGTTGACGAGGCTGTTCTGTTCTACCATGAACATAGTAAATTAAACTCCGAATCATGAGTGGTATATCATATCTATTATCCATTTTATAGGGTTAATCATGCTTGAAATCAAAAATAAAAACTTGATGGTTGCTAACTATTAACTTTTAAACATCATAAAAGGCATGTTTTAAATACAGGTGGCCAAGATTTTTGGACTTATAAACAAGTTGGTCTACAGTTTGCAAAAGGAATGATGAAAATAACTTATATTTCCCTTTTAAATGGATCCAACACAATTAATTGCAATACATGAATATTGGTAGGACAGAGGTTAACGGTGGACGAATTGGAACAATGAGTGTTTTTAAATTAACATTAAACTGACATATTTGGATGTGATTAAGAATACGTGGTAAGTTTAGAATTTATTTGCGAATCACGAGCCTCCGAACATGACTCACAGGGGAATAATTACGTTCTCTCTTAAAGGGACATTAAGTCATATTATTGTCTCTTTCGTACTTAATGTTGGGAAGGGTTCCCTCGTAGAAAGTTGGTGTTAGAGAGTGCATTGTCCCTCACTCCAGACTCTCTCCATTTATATTTACAATTTAGACGATTTTTCTGCGAAAAAAAACGGATGTGGAAATGCAAGAAAGAGAGGTCAAAGCGAAGGTCAACTTTGACTTTGAAAGAGCTCCCTTCTTGTGGGCTGAAATGTGAGTCTGCAGGAAGTCCATGTCCCATGCCGTTATTCAGATTAAACAAAAATCAACTCCTTTTATTATTATTAGAGGTTCAAAGACACTTTTCCCTATAAAAGCATATAATCTTACTCATGTTTCTGGAGAAATGAAAGGCGAGGAGGAAATGATAAAAAAAAACCCGACCCGACCATCAAATAACACTTTCTGCAGCCAAAAAAAGGGAGAATAAAAAGTGGAGGCTAAATTCCGGAAAAGCTTTCTCTCTCTACGTTTTTGGGTGGGAATCAAAGGGCCTTCGGTGCTAAAGTCATTCAAGGGACCATTCACAACCAACTTCAAAATTTAAAATTAATTCATCACAATCGGACTGAAATCCGACTGTTTTTAATATCTCTGTATAATTATTGTTGAAACTGGGATCTGTGTCACGGATGAAAGAACAGAATGTAATAATTTTGAATCTATTTGACACAAAAAGAGAGTTTAAATGAAATCAAACTTCTCATTCCCCTATTCACAATCCTCATATCCTACAATACTCTTCTCTAATAAATATAAACGCATTTTGGAACCTATTTTAAAGAGTTTAAAACATTTAAATCCTCATTATTTCAAATGGAAACGAAGGCCTGAGGGAGAAGACGACTATTCCACGGACTCTTTGTATTTTTGTAAATATACTAATGTCTTTACTAAAGAATTTCGATTATTCATTTATGATTTATGGTACATTTTATACTAAATACTATATAATCAAGGATAATTTAGCTTTTATAGTATGATTTTAATTTAAAATTTAAGTATAGCTGTTTTATGCCAAATGGAATTTTTATTAACGTTCCTGTACATTTCCATGAATTTTGAAGGAAACAAAGGGAGGAGGTAGGATAGTAAAAAGTCCAGAGATACTCAAACTGTCCCCAAAAGTAATTGTCCTTCATTTCCGAAGATAACGAGTATTTCTGCAACTCTGTCAGTCTTTGTTAAACAAATGGAGATGAGATAATGAACAACAGCCAACTGCTTCAATTATATTCTTAAATTAGAGCTAAAGTTAAAACTTAACAAGTTGAATTAATTCGGAGATTCTCATTACATGTTCGTGAAGGTTTTTAATTTAGATTAAATTGAATTGAAGCATTTATATATACAAATACACATCCTTGATCACTATCTACCCTTTATAGAACAACAACATTAGTATTTATGTATCCTTCTTCATTGTTGTAGGGTCACGTCATAGATTCAACAGTGCATAAGGTATAACTATACACAGGGATATTATATTATGTGATATACGAACAGAAAATAGTCGATAGTACCTTGTTTGCGACTTTGCCAACTAATCTTCCTTAATTTACTTGTACACAGAAATTACAAGGATTTTAATGATAAAGGTGACATTCATATTTATTTATATTTTATATAATCACAACTATGTCTCTCTCATATACAAATTGAGAGACACCGTTTTTTAAATAAATATCATTTAGTTTACATTACAAATTGGAATTAATGTTGAGAGCAGCATTCAGCATTACATAAAATAGTCAGAATCACATTTTTGGACAAGAGTGTAAATCGGAGGTTAGATTTCTATGTTTTAAAAGATTTTCAGGTAATGTAATTTCATGTTTTATTTTTCACATGTATAAGATCTTCCGCCGCGCAGAATGGAATAGAAATATTTACAGATTTAAAATAAAAATAAAAAAAAAAGTAAATAAATTACATGAAACTCTCCGACTCGTACACATTGTACTTCCGGTTACTTTTCAACGTAGCAGTTTTATTAGAATTATTCATATTGTTGTAAGTGACGAATGCCCGATGATGTGAATTGGATCCATTAGCCCCTGCCCCCAAGAGAGGGGCACCACTACGCCCCTGACTATCGTGCTTTTTGAGGGGTACAGTAGCCCCGTTATTAGTGTTGAAAGTATATGTGGTGCAAGAAGTATTGGTTCTTGTGAGTCGATATCCGGCCCTTGAAGGCCCCGCCCCTCCGCCGAACTCCAAGTAGTAGCCCCCTCGATGTTGTTGAGAAGAGAGGTTCTCATTTGTGGGGCTGTCGGGGTTATTGCCGGGGCGTCGCCCCTCCGCCCCAAACAATCTCTTCAAACAGGGAAGGGATGAAATGGCGGAGCGGAAACCGGACCGGAAACGGGAATTCATCCAACAATAGATGATCGGGTTACAGACCGTGTGACTGCACAACAAGAAACAGGTTTTATTACACAGACCTTTAGTTCCATTTAATCGCCCAGGGCGACTATACTTTACACATGCCATCCACATTTTAATTGGGTGAGTTATTTGAGGGGGCGTTTATTAAGATCTTGTTTTATTACCTGACAGCAAGCCAATGTATGACTAGGAAGAGGGGTCCAACCACTTGTCCATGTTCCACGTAAATCCGCTCCGGCCAAATGTCCCCTGCCACCTGAAACAGCAGATCATTTATCTTAAAATTTATATTTATATCTTTTTCAGATTAGTAATGTCCCTCCGATCTCCTATTCCTGATTTATTTCTTCCCAAAATCCAAAAATTGATACAAATCCTCGGTTCTGTTTCAGAATTTATTGCTTTTATTGCAGGCAGGGGATGGGGATGGAATTCTGGAGTGGCATCAACGAGGAAGGCATTAAGGCCACGTTTCAGTCCTAGGAATTATTTATGCTTTGCCCACATCTATATTTCTATATAGTAGACATGTGTCCATAGTATAGGTGAAAGATAAGGTGTATGTGTTGGGCCTTAATTGTCCTGTGAACCATAAATCGGATACTGGACTAATAACAAAGTCCAAGCAAATACGGAAGTCACTAATCTCCATTTCACTAATTTTCTGCAGACCATTAAACACATTTCACAGAAATATAGGGGGTCACCCACAAACATGAGATGAACACATGTTTTGTGTTTCTACGTTGTAGGCCACTTATTAGTGCCTAGGGCTTCAGGGTCAACTCTCGAAGTTTATGAACTGACCTTTCCTGACTTTAAAAATAAGCTAAAGAGCAAACACTGTTTATTCATTCCTATTTCATCCCATGCTTTTATTCAACTCGGCTGGATTATCTTCGGGATTAACTTCAATATATTTGCAAATTCACCACTTTCCATCTCATTTGAGGTCAGTGAATTGGAAAACAACAATATAGGACAGAGGTCAGCAATTCCGGAATTTAATTATTTTCGAGTGTCTAGAAGATTAGGCGTTTATAAAGAGGGCCACCCTGTAGAAGAGTACGATTTTAATCCCTGTTTGGGTTAGCTGCTTATACGTTGTATGGGATATTCAGGCTAATCAATCAATCAGTTGTCAGATTTAGTAAAATGCTAAAATATTCGGGGATTTGAGATTAGACGGTGAAAGCGGAAGGGGAATGTAAAGTTGGAGCGGATATTGCAAAGTACGGGAATTATTGAATAACCCAAGCCCAAGGTCAAATTGCATCACATAATATTTATAAATAAAAAAAACAACCTGGATTCTTGAGCTATGAAAAATGGTCTGAAATGTGGGGACTTATTCCGGTTCTAATATTTGGCATACATGGCCGTAACAAGTGCTTCTGACTGCTCCCCTCTAACATTTTTAGAATTAGTCGATTAGCCTAGATTTATTGAACTTGCGAAGCACTTTTATTCTTCTTCAAAGTTTACACAACTCTTCTCCCTCCAATCTCTACTTTCTCTACATTCATTTTAGAAGAAGCTCACATCTTCCTATACATTAGATACAGATTACGATCCAAGGGCTCTTCATACACAACAAATGCACAAAATACAATCTTAACAGATATTTTTGTATATCCTAACTATTCCAAACCTCTAATATGGGAACATTTAGATATTAATTTACAGGTTTGCAGATGGATTGCTGTGTTAATCTGAATAACCAGTCAGGTGACCCTACAGAAGGAAACAGTGTAGATGGGACATTAAGGCAAGGACTGCATATTTCTGGATCTCTTAACTTTCTCCTATATACATTTACCATTCCCTCTTTCACTTGTCAAAAGTAGTTAGAGACAGAGCTATTCCCCATGTCCTAATAAAAACATATGATTTCATTACCTTAAAACTTTCACAATTGAAATGATTTTGTGGTTCCTAATTTTTAAAAGAATTTCTATTCCCTTTAAACGGTTCAAACCTTAATTCTCTTTTAGTAGAGAAATCAAGTTTAAGCATTGGGATTGGATTTTCCTACTTTTGACAGTTTTTACTTCTAACGTTCTAAGAATAAGAAAGATAAAAGGTAAAAGAAGTGTGGAATATGTGACTTACGAGAAGTGAGTTGAAAGGAAGCCATGAGACGGTGTACACGATCACCACAGTCAGCATCATCTTTATCATCTACCAACATTAAGGATACAAAAATCGGTTTAATTTTCATTTGTTATTTCTTTATAACTGATCCTATGTAACAGTAATTACTCCCATTTTAATGACAACCAACCCGCACATAGGGAGTTTTTGCTTTTTGAGCCTCTATGAATAGACAGATTCATTTGGAAGTAACAGGAGAAATGGGATTTTGAATAGTTGTAATTTTTTTAGTCGTCAAAAACTTCTGTGTTTGAATTGCGGAAATTGAATGAGAAATAAGGAGGTGACCGGGTCTGTAGAAATACAAATTTTGGAACAGAGCATTCTTGTAATCTTTGCTATGTCTAGTGGCAATATGCACATTTTGGAAATAGGCTCAGACATTTAAAAGCAGTGTTGCAGTAATTGCAGTTATCTTCCATGGTTGAGAATTGTTGACAAATGTCTTGTGTTTGTAGGTTAAATAAGGTCAAAGGTCAGGTAGATTAAGGGATCATTTTTGTATTTTATGGGAGTTGGCAGGTGGTGGTTTATTTTTATTAGATCCATTTCGGAGACTAATTACGAACATCCGTCACTTCACAAGACCTCATTTCACATCATCTCCATCCATCATGCGTTTCTCAAAATTCAGTTCCCAAGGCTAAACCTAAATGACTTTACCAGATGCATTCTCCTCTTTTTATACATTTTATATACCGTGAATACCGTGATAATCGGAATTACTCCCCCGGAGGACTTGAATCAGTTTCACCACATAAATAATCATTAAAATTGCTTTGAAAACACCGTATTTTGATCAAATTTAATCCCTGTCGAAAATAGGAACCCAAAATAATATTTCATAACTTGTAACTCAAATGGAGTAGATTCAATACCAACTTAATGTATACCATTTTGTTGCAGATTCTGAACCTGCGATTTTTATTCATTCATTGATTTCATCCACAGCTTTTTAGTCGTGGAACAGCAAGCGTTTTTGAGAGAGATCTCGAAAACCGGGTAAAAATCGGCCTTTCCGGATTTTTTTTTTCATTTTAAAGGTTCTTTACACGCTAGGTTTACTCTGGTTTACATTCAGGTTTACACAATCGACGATAAAAGAGTCGACGGCAAAATTGCTAATTGGCAAAGTTGCCAAGAAGAGTAGCCGGGTGGCAAAGTTGAGAAGGAGACAAAGTTACCAAGTGACAGAGTTGCCGGGTACCAGATTTGCTGGGTGACATAGCTGCCGAGTGACATAGTTGCCAAGTGGAATTGTCAAGTGACAAAATTGCCGGGTGACAATGTTGCCGGCATTATTTTTACTGAGTTTTAGATTAAATATCGGACTAGAAACGCTTTAATAGCCCTTAAATATTATTGAATCTCCGCAGATTTACAAATTGAATCAAATCCCCGTATATATTTGACCTGAAAAATTTGTTCGCTAGGACAAGGACTGTGCGGTTTAAGTCAAAACTGAGCGTTATCGAATAGAAATCAAATTTACAATTGGGCTACAAGGGGATGTTTGCCCTTCATTTGAAAAAGGAATATTTGATAACTTTTTATCCTTAGAAATTTTTTAAACAGATCAAACATAGAATGTGGCCTCTAATTTAATTGAGATTCATGAGTTGCAACGTCATCATAACAATTACGCGTCAAATATAGTTAGTGTAACTCCAACAGATAAACACTACCTACGTCAAATAAACATTCTTGGCTTTGTGAAAATTTATCAGAGTTTGGGTTCCTGTCTCGATCTCTTTCAAGTGAGCATTTATTCCGAGAAGGTTTAACTTTAAATAAACCGATGTAACGGGAAGTAACCAAGTGTTGAAAACATCATGATAAACAACTAAATCTCAATTTCCCCAGAAGGCCCGAGTTTCGTACCCTGAAATGTATTTTCACGTTGTTACCATGCATGACTGGATGAGAAACCGAGTTAGTGTAGACTGCGTAAGTGGCGGTCTCAAAATATGTCAGTGATTTCTTTGAATTTAATGCTTTTTGTGGGGGGTTTAAATTATGGGGGTCAGGGGGTGTGACCAATTTTACCCAACTTCGACCTTAGCCTCAAGGAACAAGTGTACAAAATTTGGTGACCATAGATCAAGCCGTTCCGTAGTTATCGCACCGACACACAGACAGACTGACAGACAGAGGGATTGGTCATTCGCATAAAGTTTTTCAACACTTAATCAATAGGCTTTCACCGAGTTTTTGTATTCATAAAATGTATATTATTTTACTCGAAATCAATATATCTCAAGAGGAGCTATTAATTAGAGATGTTCTTAATGAACCCTCCCAAACTCAGACGTGGGGTGAAAGGATGGGAACCAAGTTCCCATTAATATGGTGGCTGTCCAACGGACTAGAGAGCAGATTTCTGTTCTTTAATCCATGCTACTAAATATGGTTTGATATGGTGGAATCTGATGATTCAAACATTCGAAAAGAATTCGATTCCTACAGAAATATTGAACTGAAAGACGTAGTTCAGGAGAAGATGGGAAAATAAATGAAATTGGAGAAGGGAAATGCAAAATAAAATGAATAACCTAAATTGAGAAAAAGGGTCGGACCCGGAATCTAAATTCCAAAAAAACTGAGCTTTCCCACTGGTTAAATAGAATGTGATTTAGTTCTCAAGTCCTTACGTTCCTTATTTTCTGCTCAAACTAAATATAAATACGAATTCCGTATATTTGTCAAAATTGTTGTTTGCAATTTTGAGGGAATTTGTATTTGGAGGAAAGTGAAGGTATTCCATCTCCAGAATTTTATTGTGAAAATAGGCGGAAAGTAAAGGAAGAGAGTTTGTCTGTCACCAACAACCAGGATAGAGTCATTTAACATCAAACCTGTTCAGCCCTCGCATATCAATCCAATTCAACTCATTTACATTCTTGTAACCAAACGCTTTATGGCACACACTTTCGTCCTGTCTGTCCTTCCATCCAGTTACTCTTCCCGAGGCTCTCCTTCCTATTTCCAAATCCAAATACGATGGGATGTCAAACATTTTTATCAATGACACGGAAACGGACCTCAGTCATCAGTGCAAGGAAATATATATAAAAAAATCCCTATGAATCTAGTTCACATCATTCCGTTTCATTATTTTAATTCCTCTTTCGAATTAGACCGGTTTAAAAAAACTCAGGGTGATACAGTTCGGAATGTTCCCTTGTGAGACTGAGTAGGGAGTAGGTCTGTCATAAGTACTAAAAAATAATCCAACAACGGTGTCATCCCGACAAACCTGTCGCTGACAACGATGTCGCGTTACCGTTCTTAATGATGATCTTGAGTTGGTTCTTTTCTCTGAACTGATACAAACGTACTAAATCAGTTTCTCAAGTCAAATGACTTTAAGTCAATATTAATTTTGTTCCTTTCAGTCGTATAAAACAAATCACAGTATCCCTAATTATATTAATCATTTATGAATAGGGATAATAGTTAGGATAAGGACCGTTGAAAGCATAATTCGCTATTTTATGAAGCCACATAACAGGGGTTCAATGTTACTGAAACGGCAATTTCAATCCTTTTGAGAGTTTTTATTCTATTCCTCGTTTCTGCTTGAAATAATAACAACTTTGATAATGATCAGAATAATACCCACTAGACCTCATCCAATTGCAATTTACAATCGGGGTTAAAATGTAATGAACTGACGTTTCTTTTAACTCTCGAACCCGTTGATCTTTTGATGTACCTTTCCCTATCTTACAATTAGCAAAAACAAAGGATTTATTCTCTTTTCATTTTAATTATAACATTCAACAGCAACAACATCAGTGCACATTCATAGACAATTTAAATAATTGTTACTCGCTGGGGTTTGAAAATATTAATAAACATCGAGAAAGTTAAAATGCCTTTCATGTATTTTCATGAGAATACATGGCATATTCATATATCGTATTTCTCTAAACACATCCCACGCGGTTCTTATATTACAATAATGTTTTCCGAAAACGAACTAAATGATAAAACATGCATAAATACGTCTAACAAATCTGTCATCATGAGCCGCCAACAACAACGATTTCAGGCGTTTCACCAATTCTCCATTTTACAAATGACATTATTAAAATTACAAAACTTGAGTAGTTAAATTTTATGTTTTGGCAATCGCATTGTTTGTTGAGTTTGGTCTAGAGGAGGTTATGCTTTGTATTCGCGGAGGCCGGAATAAGTTGTCCAGATTGTGGATGGCAATGAATGATGACAAGTGCACCATTCGTGGCATTATTGATGAGATAGCCACCGCCACCCGTACTCCCGGCCGTAGTGCCCAAGGTCCTTGACCTTGTCAACCTCCCACCGTGACCTCCCCCGCTCCCACTAACAAACTTCCCTCCGCCCCTCCGACCTTTTCCCCGCCCCCGCCAACAAGAGTCAAAGACAGCGCGGAACGCGGAGCGGAATTTAGAGTTGATCCAGGCGTAGATGATGGGGTTGTACATGCTGTGGGCCATGGCCAGCCAATGAGATCCAAAGAAGATGTATGGTATGTAGAGGGGCAACCCTCCTGGGGGGTCGTGGTCAGTGGGTGCGGCTGTGACGTTGAGGTGACCCAAGGGAGGGGTCAAGGGTCCAGGGCTCTCGGGGACAAAGGTCAACGTTTCCAGGTAAAGTTGGAAGAGGTTAAGAGGGAGCCAGGCTAAGGTGTACCCTACCACCACGCACAGGGTCATCACTACCGTCTACAAACAAACAGAAACAAAACAATAATCATAAAATAATAAACATGACGAATTTATATAAAATCTCACTAATAGGATGATGGAGCTTTAAATGAAAATTAAGTAGTTATAAATAGTTAGTGAGGTCCATGCAAAGCAACATACAGTTAAATAGAACATAAATTGAAAGGAAAAGCTGTTGTCGAATTCCAGTCCCCGCTGTATTTCCCACGCCAAGTA
Source organism: Desoria tigrina (assembly GCA_906901685.1). Lineage (NCBI taxonomy): Eukaryota > Metazoa > Arthropoda > Collembola > Entomobryomorpha > Isotomidae > Desoria > Desoria tigrina. Next base: position 765,045 of record CAJQTU010000058.1, read on the forward strand.
TGATGCTCCTTAGAAGGGCGGGAAGGGAAGTTTAGTTCAAATTTTAAAATACCGTCATTCCCTTGAAAGTACTAATTTTAAGTCGTAGTCGCCTGGAAGGAGCTTATGAAAAATGGTTAATTTTGTGAAGTGGTTGTATGGCCCGACGTGGCGGAAGCGATAAATAAAGTGGCTATACTCATGTAGTTTACTTGAGACTTGAGAGTAGAAATATAAATCATTTCCATCCTCAAGAATGATCTCGTGTTGAATCTGGAGGAGGTGACAGGTAATTTTGAAGCCGAGGAAAGCGCTTTTCAAAAACTCTCAACAACTCCGTTTCAAGAAGAAAGCAAGTGAATGAGAGGAGGCTGTAAATAGTTATATTTACTAAAACTGTCTCAAACTAGAAGATGGAAGCTTTCAAAACAAGAATGACAAAAACTAGATTTGCTTGGACAAATATAAAATTGAGGCGTTACTTTGACATTAGGCCCTACATCGTACACCCATTCCAATGAAAGGAGCTGAAACATGTTAGATAACAAGTCCGTGGTTGTAGTACATGAACAGAGATGCGTTTCTTATCTCTTCACTAAAATTGTTTGAAACCTGAAGTCCTCAAGGACACTTCAAAAAACCATGTTTCAAATAAAAGAAATAAAAAAAAACGTTCAAACGCATATTGTAAAAGCGTGAAACCACACAGGTCCAACAAAAATCTAAAATTAACTATTTAAATTTTAAATAACATTTAATGTCGTCGTTCGACACATTGGAGAGGTTTAATTCAAGAATCTCACATTTCCCCAGCCATAGAGTAAAGTTGCATATTATCATCGAACTGTTGATTGAACTGAATGCATTGATCATCACTCAACCTTTCCGACGATCTTTAACACACTTAATTGTAAATCGAAAAAATGTGTGACCATAGACTATTGATCTACTCGTCCGCTTAACGAACTTATCATCCACCGGAAAGTCATAAAATGGACACCCGAAACAAAATACATTAAAAATTATCAACTGTTCAAACCACCAATTCTACAGCAGGAACGGACGGACAGACAGAGCAAAGCCATCAAAGGGTTTCACCAGTTTACCTTCAACAATGGGTTCTCAAATTTTGAAATTAATTCACCGACCAGAGATAGAAAATATTGAATAAAAAGGGAGCCGAGTTAGTGGAGTAGTAGTCGCTTAGCTTTCTGAACGACCCTTGTCATTGTGTACAGTGTCTATGTGATGGTAGAAGACACTGAAGCAGTTATAGCCAAGTTGGACTTACAAGGGACTGTACATTCCCAACTGTTCCACCCCGATATTTTTCAAACCGGTCTCATTGGAAAGAGGAATTAAAATAATGAAACTTTAATAAAGGAACTATGGGTGCATAAAAAGTAAAGTAGGTCGGAACCTCAGGGATCGGGCGCTTAACGTTAAAAATCTGCATGGGCGAGAAGGGGTGAAAGAGGAGAAAGTCGACTTTTCCCTTTTTCACCCGTTTTCCCTAAAAAGTCGCGACCGAGATAGGGAGTTAACATTGGAGGACCCCCCAAATTAGTATTGCGCTGAACCAGCCTTTTCGCAAAATCTAAACGGGGATTTACCATAGGAATCCCTGAAACAGCGCCCACTCTCGGACCTTCCGACCTACTTTACTGGGTCAAATATATTTTATGCACCCATAGTTCCTGTATTAAAGTTTCATTATTTTAATTCCTCTTTCCAATGAGACCGGTTTGAAAAATATCGGGGTGGTACAGTTGGGAATGTTCCCTTGTTAGTAAAATACATTTCTAATAATCACCATGAGTTGTAGGCCTTTCAGCACATCATTGTGACAATAAGATTCTTTGGGACATAATATTGCATTTAATTGATTTAATGTCATAATAAATGAACGAGAGGACGTTCTTGAATGGAAACCATCATTTCTGTCAATTAATGGAGCGGAAAAACGTAACTTTAAAATTTCGAAAGAAGCCGATGCGTGAATTGAGTGCTCTGAATTCAGTTGCGTAAGAAATAAAGTAAAAAGAGAGGATGAAGAAATAGAGTCCTGTAAATCCAGGTTCCGGAATTGCGAAACATTTTCCTTTCATAATGTAGAGAATAATAAGAATTACGTGTTAGATTCAGGGAACAATTTCTTGTGAAAGTCCGTCTGTCAGTTTCCATTTTAAAGTAGGAGCGAATTAATTAATAAACGAAGTAGTAGGAGGGATTAGTGCTGAAAGAATCGTTAGTGCTACAGAATAATACTATTAATAGGATTTAGGAGTAGGAGTGCCGGAAAGAAAGCACCATCAATACTCAATGAAGTCACTGTCACTACATGAGTTAGAATGGCAGGAGAGAGTGAATTATTTAATTAGTAACTCTCTAATTAGTAGGGATCGTGGGCTTGTTAAGTAGTTGTAATAATAGTGGAATGTGAGGGGGTGCTAACCTTTCGCTTCGCTTTGGCGAGTCTCTGGTCGCGCGCGTCTTCTGCTTCACCGGGCGCCTTTTTGCCCCAAACGGCCAGAGCGATTCGCGTGTACGTGAAGATGAGGACGGAAATGGGGAAGAAGTACTGCAGAATCATCAACGTCAAACTATACGCCAACTTCATCTCCTCAGACTCCCAACCAGACTGAAATATTATTACAAGTTAGCACATTTTTAGCTATTTTACTAGTATGTAATCAAACAAGGTAAGCATTCTAGATTCATATATTCCCTTTTTTTACCAAGACAGAAAAGTAATTTTGGTAACTTTAATTATGATTTAGCGTCTACTACTAGAAATCAGAGCAGGGTTTCAACAGAAATTCATTTATTTATTTCTAGTGAATGGATTTCTTCAATTTATTTAATGTTTTTTTTAACACAGAGCGATATATGATGATGATGGGGATGAGCAGGTTGAATATATTATGTTTAGATTTCTAGTTTTTTTACAACTGTGGAATTGAGAATCCGTAGCCTTTTCTGCCAGGAATGTCAGGAACGATAAATGTGCAATGCAGTTTCTTGTTAAAACACAGAGCAATGGGAATGCATAGCAAGTCTAACTCCGATCCCATACATGTGGGTTGTTGCTGGCAAGGCAACAATGGACAAATTAGATTTTTATAACTTAAAACCTACAGTGTGCAGTGTATAAAAGCCCGAGTCAGGATGCTTCAATTTGTCTGTATTTTAAACCTATTCCCTTGGAAACACTACTTTGCATGACCCCCACGGGCCAACCGATCGACCGATTTTTCCCACCTTCGAACTTAGCCTTCGCATTTGCAAAATACACAAGCGTCCCAAATTTGAAGTCGATCGGTCCAGCCGTTTGGCCGCTAGCGTGTCACGGACAGACGGACGGACGGACGGACGGACGGACGGACGGACGGACGGACGGACGGACAGCATGATTCCATAAGCCCTGACTCGGGCTAAAAATGGGTTAGGATTAATGTGCCCCCTCTAAATATGAATTTACCCACTAATTCGGATGAATTTGCCTCCACTTAATTTGCCCCCTCTCAGTACTCTCAGACTGAACCTGCCCCCATCTTGGGATGAATATGCCCTCATCGAGGATGAAATTGCCCCCATAAATAAATACTCGGAATACTCGTTATTTAATAATTTAACAATATAATACAACTCGTGTGTAAACTATCTAAACTATCAGATATTATAGTTGTTGGGGAACGAACTTAGCTTTAAGTACATATGAACTTGCAGGTTTTGTATTTTTGTATTATTTCAGGTAGACTTTTCTGTCCCTTGAAATCCTGTCTATTTAATCTTTTAATTACGATTGTATGGTCTTTTCGTCCCTTATAATCTCTTAATTAGTATCGTACGATTTGTCGTCCTTTCTAATCCTAAGTCTGTGAACCCGGAAAAGATGAATCTATTATTTCCCACATTTAAGTTCAGTTGAACTCAACCTTTAGTTTACCAAGTTCTTAACTATAAATCGAAATCAATATTTCTTGCCACTCGTACTTCTATCGTTTAGCCATTCGTATCGTCGTCTTATCTGTCTCAATATCTCTTGAGATAACATTTTATCATACTCTATTCGTCTTTTGTTACCATTTTCCAATCCAGTTTTACAAGTCAATTTTTACACATTAAATATTTGGTAGTTTTGAACCTCTGCAATTCTACATTTATTTCTGCACAATACTCACATCCATCTTTCACCCCTTCATTGCTAATTACTGAGAAACGGCAAAACAATAGTGTATAACAGTAGTTGAGAAATTTTATTTTAATGTGAGCATACTGATCTTCTCAGCCCGAGATGGGGCATATTCATCCCGAGGTGTAGGCGGCAGGTTCAGCCTGATAGGGAGCAAGTTAAGTGGGGGCAAGTTCATCCGCATTAAGGAGCAAATCATATTTAGAGGGCGCACATTAAAAATCCTTTAAAAATAATGACAACTTGGAAATAAAAAATTGGTCTAGGGGTTAAGGCGTTAAGGAAGACGAGGAACTTTTCCGTTAATTTTTAACAGGAACCTGATAGGGATTGGAACTAGACATCATATTCATGTCAATAGATGCAGAATAATCGTAAATTCTTATTAGTTTATCCTTAAGTCTGTTAATTATTTTGAGAATCCCTTGGTTGCTTCATTCACTGACTTATCCTATCCTCTAGCCTCTTAATCCAAACTTCAGACTGATGAAATGATGTAATTGTATCCGTTCATCCAATTTGGACAGAATACAATTACAATTTGGTGGAAGCGCATTGAAAGATGGATTCGGAATCCAGTTACATCCTCCACTTCTATTCTACTTTCACTAAAGAAGAAATCTGAATAATTGAAGCCTGGAAATCGGATATTGAAGAAATTGGTCTCCGGATTTGAGTCAAGTTAAGAATAAAATGAATTGAGACGAAATATATATCCACTCTATATCTACAGACTCTATTCAGGCATCATTACATGTGGACCGAATTAAGCACCCAGCCCCGAAATAATTATTTCTTTCTCCAATACACTTAATACTAATCCTCTTCTCAAACAATACAGACTGGGATTTGTTAATTACTCTATTATTTTGCGGTCCATTTCATCAAAATATTTCGTAGAACTGTAAAGGAGGTTGAGATTTAAATTTGATGAAACTTGCCGTTTTATTTCATTTCAGACCTGAAATTGTATCGGGCACCCTGTACATGCAAAGGAAGAGAGAAAGTGAGTTAAAGGCAGATTAAATAGACATTAGGCATTTACAACTATATTATGTAGGAAATCCAATTTCCGCACTCTTTCTTTACTAAAAGGAGCCATTCATAATGGTTTTTAGTCAACTCAAAGTCGCAGTCAGGATTGAATAATACTTATTAGTGAAAGTACTTGTAAAATGTGCAAGTTGTGGGGAATGTGAGAAAGTGTCACAAAATGCCCCCTCCTCCTCTAATGAATGTACGAGCCAGAGAGTCCTTGTCTCCCGCAACCTTCTCCTCTTCTTTGCAAAGTCAATCAGTGAAAGTAATACTTTCCCTTTACTTTCTACCATTGATTAAGTAGCACTTCTACTTTATGTCAATACTCTTCGTCCGTATGTCTGTCCCTAGCTCTGGTTTTTTTTACCTCTTGTATTTGTTTTTACTCGGCACGCCATAAGCCATGACCTTCTATCAATAAAGATCAAGTAGATTGCATCATTTAAAACTAGGAATCACTGGTTATTCAACTATTAATATACCTTTTCTCTATGATTGGGGTAACAAGAGAATCTCAACGTTTCATTCATGACTCCATGGTGGGAGATCTAGGATACTTGAATATAACCGTTCGTCTATCTGCTTTATTTTTAGAATGGGAAGATGATATTCTATTTTATATTAGTTTTCTATAGAGGAACCCAATTCGGATGACTGGTCGTGCACAAGAGGAAGAGAGGGAGACGGTTGGAGGCTAATCTTTAAAACATGAGTCCACCTCCTCACCAAAAGAAATCCTCAGTTTGGCTGCAGAAGAGAGATTCCAAATTGAATAGGAATTGTAACAAATTCAGTCACCGTCTCAATTAACTCCACTCTCTAATTAAACAACTTCATCAACTTATTACTTGACAGTCTTTCTTATTCTTATCTTTACACTAACTTCCCAACTTCCCTAAAGCTGAAGTTGGATTGGATAACTTGGAATGCGGAAATGGGGTTATGAGATCAAAGGTCAAGGGCACTCCATTCGAAGTGGAGGAATTATTTGGCAAAGAAATTGTAGCATTACATCTATAGATATTATAGATCTATGATTACACCTGACGACCATACTATTTCCACAAAAAGCTGGATATAAAAAATTCCAAAATAAAATGTAAATGGGGTGAATTGAGACGAAATAAAATTGTGGGCGGATGTCTCGAGTCCCTGCCTCCTTTCTCTATTCCTAATTCGAATTTCGGTTTTTCTGAGATAGTTTGAGATAGAATTTGGTGGTGAGTGATATTTGTATGTTGGAACTATAGGGAAGAGTCTATGGAGATGATTTAGGACTTGGATCCCTCTCAAAGCTTGGAATATGTTCATGAATAATGCAGGCCAATTACTACACCAATTTTGTGATAGGGACAAGAGAGCCGCTTGGGTTTTTACAGCTTTCACGACACTTCTATCTTCTATATAGCTTTCACCCAGTAGTACCAGAGATATGGATTCTATAATAACACGGCCCACCCACCAACTAACAATGGACACTATTTAAGTGACAAACGAGTTAAGGGTTGTAATATATGCAAATAGACTAATTCGACCATGCTGATTACGAAAATCATAATTTTAGCTCTGCGAATTTACTCCTTGAGGGTCAAAAGTAGGTGAGAAGGTCAAAAAACGGGCGTGAGTTTAGACTTTCCTATAGTATTCTCCCGTTCTCTTTTCGTGAAAATGGTAATACCAGCGCAATGTTATTTTCCCGATCCTTCCAATGTTAGCGCCCTATCTTCTGATCGGTTTCGCGAGAAAAAGGAAGGAAAAGTGGAAAACTCGACTTTCTCCTCCTTCCCCCCTTCTCACCACTGCTAACTTTTAGCTGAAACTGCGCGGTCTCTGACCTTCCCACCTACTTTTGACCCCCAAGGAGTAAATTCGCAGAGCTAAAATTATGATTTTCGTAATCAGCATGGTCGAATTAGTCTATTTGCATATATTACAACCCTTAACTCGTTTGTCACTTAAATAGTGTCCATTGTAAGCCTAGTACAAGTTGTAAAATAAAGCCGATCCAGATTCTGTAAATTGGCAAGTGGGCAGTCTAGGAAATGCACACTTGCATCAAAATACATGAACTCCCGACGCGGACCGTTCATAAGCTTCTATTAAGTCCAAAATTAGTTCCAGAATCACAGAGATTCATGCTCTTCTATTTAGTACGCATTTAATAAATTCCGTTTCCGGACCCCGACTCTACTTAATTAGGTTCTATGTTTCTGAGCCCCTCTTTGCTTTCTTCTAAATTGAGATGGATGACTGACTTGAGACAAGTTAATCGGGCTGGAGAGAGTTAAGAAAAAACATGTAGTTTTGAGATCCACTCAACAAATCCTCTCACCTCATCCCCGCTTTCTAAGGCCCATTCATAAATAGAAATGAGAAAAATATGACAAATATTTTTACTTTCATATGCGCACAAAACAGACCCTTGCCAAAATGTTAAGTAACGTGTTTATACTATTTTTTTGCATGGGGGGTTATAATGGGGCGGTTATGATATGATGGGCCTATTTTCCCCAAATCCTTCACTTTAACTCTCATTAGGCCAGTTTACAATCTCCATCCTAAACACCTTCTTTACATCTAAATCTTCAAATTTTGGATCAACAATTATAATTGAAAGCAAACTTGTCATTTTGAGGTCAAAGATTTCATGTCACGTTTTGCTTGTCACTTGAAAGGGCCCATTTTATTTGTCACATGAAATTTCACGTGTTATTGTGAGATGAAAGTGTAAGGGAGCTTTTGATGTGTCAGTTATTCGGAGATTGCGAAAGGTGATTGAGATGGAGACGGAGATTAATCTCCACATAGCCACTTGTTAATGAACATTCTAATTAAGGAGCTCACTTGTAAAACGAGGCACTCGGAATCCGAGGGGCCATTCACACCCAATACCCCATGCCACACCCCCAGACCCCACTTTAATTAAACTACATTTAAAACTCTATTTAATTCCTCAATTTCTTAACCTGACACTTAAATTATAAGTCAGTTGCTTAGTTCTGCATTTATGAATGGGTTCCTTGAATATTTTGTGAAAGTGGTCTCCTTATAAACCTCCTTCTTAGATTGTTAGCAGTTTTGATGAAATTCTAGTAAATTGTTCCTCCTTTACCATCTTCTCATCATTTGACTCCAATCTCAAGCTCTTGTTCAGAAATGACGGCTAAAATTACTCTTCAGCTTTCAAGTCCAGTCTATTTCAGTTAGGAGGAACTGGTAAGCATTTTGCTTGTGAACCGTTTCTTGTAAGATCCTCATTTACCTGTCCCCCAATAAATCTTGATCCCGTACAACTCATTTCCATTATTAAAAGGACAGAGGAAGCAATCAAGCTCAAGCAAGGACATGCAAATACATTATTCCGATCTGCAGGGTCTACGGAGGGTGGGGACTTATTTAGACCTCGTAATATCACAAACGGCAATTAAGTCTCTCCACCATCATCCTCAGGACAAGAGTAACTACCATTTTTTATAGCTCTACGGAGGTGGCTGGGGACTTATTTCGGAGGTAATAATTACTGATTATATTGCACTTAACAAGCCTTCCTTTCGTATAGTTCTCGATTCTAAAAGCATTTCAGAAATCTTGAAATTAGATTGGTTTTTAAACAGATTCAGACTCAATTTCGCAAGCAAGTGGAATTTACATGATAAAATTAGGAACACGTTAAAACTGAGTTCCCAGTTCCATTCTAATTCAATCCGTCTCCTACGTACCAATATTCCGATATAATTGGACCAGTAGGAATCCGGAATAACTAGGTTGGGGAATAATTGGAGTGAACGAAGGTTAATTTGTTAATTAATACCGATTTTGTATTATGAATTATAAGGTGGAAGTATTTAATGAGTTTAAATCCAAATCTAATCCATCCAAATCTATCTAAATGGAAAATCGTTCAAAGTCATGATTGTATCTCGCGATTGGCATATTCAAAGTTAAAATTTTAAAAAGGGTACTAATTGGCAGATTCGTTGATTTGCAATGATTGCAAACAATAACTCGGATTTTTATAAACTTGGTTTTATGTGAACATTTTTTGTTCCTCAGTTAACTCGTTGTTGCATAGTGCATTACAAACATTCTAATCGTAAAAGAGGGCATGATTTCTTTTAGAGTTTTGACACTGTTCTCATGCATCCCATTTTGATAAATCTGATCTGATCCTGATTGTGAGAGGCTGATATATGAGACCTACTGATGGATGCAACAAAGGATTAAAATGTTTAAATAAACCAATCAGACCTAACACCGTGTTTAGTGCATGCTAAAAAACGGTCTCTAAAAACAAAATATTTACCCCTTCAAACTGCCAATTAATTTAGTGTACAAGTCGCAATGACAAAGCAATGATATGACGTATAGTCGTATATAGTAACTGTACTGTACTGATTATACATATTTGCTGTAGTATGTAGGTAATCCAAAAATAAATGTAAAGATAACATGAAAGCTGGATGGGTGATAATTTCTGTTATGTTTAAAAATACTGGGAGCCGTAATTTGTGCTCTCGTCATATGTAACCTCTCTTGAACATGGCAAAACTATTCAATTACAGTTGCAGCCTATCAATTGGTTGGAAACCCAGAAACCCTTGTCAGTGAGTTTGTGTCTGTAATCGAGAAGATCGGGACTTGATCCAGTTTCGGGAAATGCGACAGATCGATTTCCCATCTGATTAGAAACAGTCATCACGTTCCAACACCCCAAATTCACATTTACCAGATCATGACTCTGTTTTTTAGACCGTCGTGTCCTCCAAAGCTAATACTCCTGACACGAGGACCTGCTTTTTGATTTCATGGAAATCTAAAACTTTTCAGTCTTGAGATATAGGATTAGTTGGATTTCATTCGAAACCTTTTGGATTAGAGTTTCACCCTCCTCATCTTGAGATAAGGAGTTATCCATTAAGCAATTTCCACAAACCTCATCCAAGCATATAACCATTTTGTATCCAAACTAAAAGCTAATCCTTACAAATGTCTAGATTTCGAGGATTCGAGTTTGTTTTGCTCCTGGTTTACTTTGTTAGAAGGCAATTTGTGAAGGGCCCCTCCTAGGATGCAAAAAGACAGAAAAGAGGAAGACTTGAAGTTGAAAAGTGCGATTTGGCTGAAAGTAAATAAAGTTTTGAGGCTGTTCCAAAAAGGCTCATCAGCTCCCGTCTCGATGACGATCTATTATTATATGATCTCGTGTTCCACCCACACGGGAATATTCCCAGATCTATAACAAGGCCACAGATACTAATAATCATATTTTGGACACAAACATAGATATTCTCGATATTCTGTCTCGAAATTGGATTTCTTCACCTTCTTGATTCACTAACAAGAAGATATATAACAAGTCTGGAAATCAAATAACAAAAATAAAATCACAATGCAAAAGTTCCCAACTTTCCTCATCTCAAAATCTATTTTTCCAGATCCTCTTTTTAGGATAAAGTTTTTGGATCAGATTCAGGGAAAATTTCTGATCAAACTTCTAGATCCAATTCTTTATTTTCTATCAACCTTTGTTTCAGTTATTAGACGAATTTAACAATAAAACCAGTCTGGACTCTCCATTCACTTTCATGACACCAATACATACTTTTACGACTCGAGCTCAGTAAAACGTATTACTGTTTTTGAACCCTTGCGTTTTCATAATATAGACGAATGGCGACAGATTTCTTCATTTTATATTTATTAAGGTATTAGAGGGTGTATAAACCGTTTTTATGAGAACAATCTGTCTGTTTGTCTGTCCTCTTAAGCGTTGTCACGTTTAAAAGTTTTGTTTATGGTTTTTTAAATTCAAAAATTACATTTTACTGCCGGGTACAGGTGCAAATTAAAATTTTTATGGTCACACTTCCTGAATCCTGACCCTTAAATAAAGTAAAGACTAACCCGACTCGTAGACAGTTACTTTTGAATCATTAACATTGACAAGAGAAAGATAAGTTCATAGTTAGGCGGTACATTGCAAGGCATAGTAAAAATATGCGTTTGGTGGCAGGATTTAGTGTCTCTACTGATATACATGGCCAATAAACGTACCTCTTCGCAAAGGGGAAGTCCTCTTTCAGGGTCAACTTTAAGTCTGGTAAAGAGTGCGATGGGGGCAGCTGTTAGTAAGGCAACTATCCACACGAGGGCAATGACAATCAGGGCTTGTGACCTCCGCAATCGAGGCCGGAGGGGATATAGGATCGCCAAATATCTACACGTCAGTTCACAGTTACGGTCAATCCATGTTTTTAGTTAACTACTAATTATCTTAATGAGAGGAAATAAAGTTGTTGGCCTAACCTGTCGATGGCAAGTGCGACGAGTGTGTAGGCGGAGACGAAGACGCAGACGGCTTGGGCCGGTGACACGAGGTGACAGAGCAACTGACCAAATGGCCAATACTGAAGAAGAACGGAAATGTAGGAAAACGGGACGCACAACAACGCCATCAACAAATCACCAACTGCCAGATTACCTGCAATTAGTATTTGCAATAATTACTTTTAATATACTACTGTCCAATGAGTTGCCTACTAACTATTACTTAATAAATGCCTGTTCATAGGCACAGACAGACCAGAAATTTATTTATTTTTCTCATTTTTCAATTAAATTTTAAATTTTAAAAAAGCATGCAACGTTTTTTTATTTAAAATCATAAAATCGTTAGAAGGTCCCGATTGTTTTTACGTTTTACCTAACACGCAATGCACGAAGGTCGTGTTTTTGACAACAAGCTTTGTTTTGTTGTAGTTATAGCCGTTGTTATTTAGACTTTAGAGCGGCTATGTATACGATTCTGGGTGTTAAAAGGGGTGTTGTTTAAAAGTTGGTATGTTTTTACCGATTAAGTAGTTGGTGACAGTTCGCATGCGGCGTGACCATCCGACGACATAAACAACCAGTAGATTCCCCCCCACGGCCCCAACAAACACCACATTGTACATGATGTAAATGCAGACTTGGAACGTCAAGGAGAACTGGATCTCTTCGGAAATGTTGATGAAAAGCGTCTCATTGTTCCCCGTCTCATTCTGCCCCCAGTCTCTATCCCCCTCCCCTATTAAATTGGGGTCCGTTGAGAAATACTGACTCATTTTGGGGTCAAGGGTCAGTCCCTTTGATCCTCCATCACTCTTCACTAATAATAACTTTGAACTTTCCATCTTCCTCCTCGATATCCCAACACAAACACAAACTTTCCCATCCAAAATCACCGACTTTTCTCTCCTTTTTTGTTACCCAAACTTTGCCTGTTTTCAAAATGTGCTTCGGTGACAGTTCTGTTGCCAACTTTTTATTTCTTATTTTCCGACTCCGTTTTTTGAGTTGTCTCTGGAGGATTTCTAAGCTCCTTTCACTTCAATCCCCTTCACTAATATTCACAATTCCGACTCGAATCCCGTGAAATGGATTTATTGGGACGAGATTGAGGGAATATCCCACATACTTTCACTGACAGGCAATAGGACTCATTTCCATCTCCAAGCAACTTGAACTTCATATTCCACAGCCTCGATCTATTTCAAATACAAATCCTACAATTAATTAACATCCACCAACATTCATAAGAACCATATTCATCTATTTATAGGAACCAATCAATTCACATTTTTGTTTTCCATGGATCTTTACAGACTGGGGATGTTGATGGAAGGGAACAAATGAACCTGAAATTCCATGTTTTATGAAATAATTTGGAAATAAATTTACAAGTTCGGTGAGAAGGTATAATATATGTTTAATGGTGTAGTGAATGAGGACGTATTTTGATTTAGCTCTAGACAGAGGAGCTAATATTATTTCCAAGCTTTGTGTGAGTGGAATAGTTGAGAATAATAGGATTATTATGGAAATGCTAGTAGCTTGTGATTCATGAATTTAGAATTCCGGATTCCTAAAAACAAATTCAGACTAATAACATTTATTATAGGCCCAATGCCTATTGTAGACTTGTAAAGCGTATAATACAACATAACTCATAGTTTAATGTTATAGGCATTTCCTATACTATAAATTATTAGCTGAAAGCTAGAGGCCCTTAAAGTTCCTATAGAATATAGAATCAGGCTATAGTTCCTGTAAATAATTGAATAGATTCTCAAATGCTGTCACCCACAAGTACAAGCCACTTGTACAGGTATGATCCTATTATTTCGATGCTTTGCAAGGATAAGCACCTCTGAAATAAAGAACCACCCATCAACAACATCCCTCAATTAACTCATCTCCATATAACGTTCAATATCCTTGACTATCATTTCTATAATTCATGCAAAACAAGTTAAAAATAGTTATCGGTTTGGATCTGTATCTTTGATGATTAGGTCTACCGAAAGAAAAGTACAATGCAATTAATGCAGTAACAACTAATGATATATAATTAATCTTGATTATTATCACTAATCGCTAATTCCTGGAATGTGTCCTCTGGAGAAGATTTCTCGTAAATAGTGTGATGTGATGAGGTGTAATGATAGGATGTAAATAGATGTGATTGATTAAGTGTCCTTTGCAAAGTAATCTGTTGAGTGTGATGTCTGTAGAGGAAGGGTCCGTGTCAAGAAACAAAGGCCCATTTCCACCATTCAACTATTTCAATGACAGACAAAAAGAGAACGTAAACACAAGTTCCCATTAGACACATTTTAACTACAATTATTTCATCCTCTGATATCCCAAAAATAACTCATTTTCACTTTTGGTCCCTAAAGGTTAAACATTTCCTTACTCTCCTCTAATTTGGAGTACTTATTGACGATTGGTCTGGTATTTATGCGTATAACTAGAAGTGATGGCTCTGGGGTTTTATCAACAACCCTGACTGATTTTATTTTTTATGAAGTTTTACTCACAAAAACCCATGCAAAGTAATTTTTTTAGATTAGACTTAGCATTTGCGTCCTAATTTCATATTAAACCTCGGCTCAAACTCTTAGCAAGCAAAAACCACATTCAAATTCATTTAAATTTAGAATTTTGTTTTTGCAAATGTTTCACAACTTTACTAATTTTGCAGTTCAAGTCCTTTGAAAAATGAAAAAGTGGTCATTGGAATTGAGTAAACTGAAAAGTGTCTGTAGGACACCCTTTTGTTTAGGTAAACAAATGTGTTTTGTATTTCCCGTGGCGTCGGTACTTTCTCTTTTTTACATTAACATTTTCCACGCAATCCTTTTGTTTGCAGATTTTTTTTTGTGAAACCGAATTCCCAAAAGACTCAAGTTTTTGTTGATCGTGAGTCGGTTGCATCTGTGGACTCTCGAGAGGAAACTAATTCCCTCGTCGGAGGATTTCGACTCCTCAACATAAAATAATCAAAGGCAGAATAGCTTTCAGTCATCGTTACAGCCATTATGCATTACAGCATTTCCCTCAAACTCATTAGACATTACTCTTTTAATGGGTTCGGAATATTTATTCCCACTCAAAACAACCGCCCACCCTAAACAAAACCTCACAACTTATTTTCCCGACCGGAATTCAAAGATCAAAGGATGACTCGAAATTTATTTACCCTAAACCAGTACATTTCATTTCAAAAATTTTTTCAAACCTTAGATTCAATCCCAAATTTACACCTGTTTGTTTGTTTTTTTGATGGTTTAGGGTCAAATCTGTGATGATTAGCTTTAGCCGAATCCTTTCCACACAGAGAGAGGACGGGAAAGATTACTAATGAAAACCGACTATTGAAACTGAGATAGCCAGAACTGATTAGAATTTCTAAGATAGAGACTAGAGGAGAAAGGGATAAATGAAATAAAGGGGAGGGAATGGCAATCTGAATGGAATGCAATTGATATGTAAACCATTATAGATAACCTCAGAATATCTATGCAAATTATGCCTGTGCCAAACAACTTTACTGTCGTCAGTTTGTACATCTGCCACCTGTACTTTTTGCTGAATAATTCGGACCTTTGAGGGATCCGAACCCCAGTCCAATGGCAAAGTATTGAACACCTTAACCACTGAGCTTTGGCATGCTTGAGATTGACTGACTTAAAAGTGAAATTTAATGGATTAAAAATGATGCTGCATGATTTGTTGTCATTATTTCATTGTTTCTCTTTTAATGTCATCTGAAAAAAGCCAATATTTATTCATGGTTCACTTTTTTTCACTGAAAAAATGGTTTTGGCTTGTTTACTTAAATCCGCAAAAGGGATAATGGAGAGGATTTGTTATTTATTGAAGGGAAGGTTAGGGTTGGCAAATTTAAATAAAATTGAGGTGACTACTTTCACCCTAAGGAATAGAATAAATGTCAGCCTTTCTTGGTTGCGGGGATTCTGCCGCGAGGGAAAGGTGCAGAACATTAGGGAAAGGCCTCCACTAATCCTACGTACTTTCCATTATTTTCTCGTTCCGTAAAATCCCCGCCCTCTCCTTTCTTCATAAATCCGTTCCTTCCAGAATAACATGTTTCCTATTCTAATCTTTTCACCTTCATTCAAAGCACTCATTTTCCATCGTATCCCTCAAAATACCGAATACAAACTGCCATTCTCCTTGATGACCTTTTCGATTTTTATTTATAAATGAAACATTAAATTCAATTTATGTCGCAACGTCTAATAATCGAGAATGACTTGATTAGTGGCTTAGTGGGATGATTAATTCATGACAAACACTAAAACAGCTCTTTTTACTTCATTTCCCAATTGAAATCATGTAAAATGTTCTAATTTGTAATGATTAAATTAAATTTGACATGTCCTATTTTGACGTTCTTCCATTTCGTTGATGGCAGAATAGGAGCTAATCGTAGGATTCCTTTGAAATACTCTTACTTAATGAATTATCTCAGAAAAGAAGGGTGAAAGTTGCGGGAGCGGATGTCGTAAAGTCCAAGTCAGGATATACTTGTCGGAGGAATGTTCTTGTTCTTGTTCTTGTTCTTGTAGCCTTTATTTTTCTTGCGATACATCCGGTCAAACAAAGTAAGTCTGGTCTCCCCCAGGTCGCACAAATATAAATAGCTAAAATTACGTAGATGTGACTTAAGAATAGGGTAGTGATAATGAGAGAAAAACAATTAAATTAAATTAAAATTAGATTTGAGCAGTACATACTAAATACTAATAGAATTTGCTTACGTGGTATACATTTGATTTCTTTGATCGTTTATGATCCATTCAATCGTAGCAGATCGAAAGTTAACCTTTTGAGGGTCACAAGTCTTTATGACTGGGGGGAAACGGTTCCATAACAGTGTGGAATAATATTGTACCGAGTGACTAAATAGCACGGTGTTATGTTCTATTAGTGTACAGTTATCTCCCTGTCTCGTGACACGGTTACAAGTATTAGGCTGGGACTTAAATATGTCAACTATAGCAGGAATGGCATTTGGAGAAGTAGAATATTTTTTGTATCTGTAAGTGTTTTGTAGACTATACAACATTAATCTTTCAGTTATTGTAAACTGATTACATCTTTCGAGTAAGTTGTAGTAATCGATTTTTGAGTGTAGTTTCCTACATTCAGTTTGTGATTTCTTTTGATCATCTTGACCTTTCCAAAATCTTCGGGAGTGAAACTTTGCAATTTGAGGGTGAAAAAATAAGGCCAGAAGTTCACTGACCTTGTTTTGAATGGATTGAAAATCTGGGAGTCTCGAGGGACCCCAGATTGTCAGACAGTAGTCTGTTACAGAATTTATGTAGGAGTTTAATAATAAAGTTAGCATGTGTTTGTTTAAGAATTTTCTGTGCCGGATTATCATTCCGGAATTAATACTAACTTTACGAAGTACGTGTTCACTGTGCTGTTTGAAGGTGAGGTGTTCGTCTATAAAGACACCAAGATATTTAAAGCAAGCAACACGCTCAATGACATTTCCTTCACAGGACAAGCTAAGGTTATCAGGCAATTTCATACAGGATTTATGAAAAATCATGTATTTGGTTTTATCAAAATTGATGGTAAGACCAACAGAGTTGCACCACGAATTTAGACTACAGAGTATAGTCTGCAATCGCATTAGACCTGACTCGATATCTGTGTCACTAAGATATAGAGCCAGGTCATCCGCGAAAAGAGAATACGCCGCGTCAAGGAGAACTTTGCCAACGTCATTTATAAACAGAATAAATAAAAGCGGCCCGTTTACTGTCCCTTGGCCAATTCCTCTATTTACAAAGAAAGACTTAGATGTAAAGGAACCTAACTTAATCTTAATAGTTCTATTTACTAAAAAGTTTGCTACTACTAAAACTAGTTTAACATTTATTTTAAAGACTTTATGTAAAATATGTAAAAGGATAAAATGGTCGACTGAGTTAAAAGCCTTTTTGAGATCGATCATGATACAGAAGACCATGTTACCCTTTTTGTCAAGATTTGTAAAAATATATTGGCTAAAAATTGTGAGTGCGGTATTACACGAACGGCCCCTGCGAAAGCCGTGTTGATTTTGGTCGAGAAGTGTGGGGAAGAGTGTGGGGAGCATTACAATGTCTCTGTAGTTATTTGGGTCTGTAAGGGATCCCTTGCCCTTAAAAAGTGGAGCTACTATGGCAGATTTGAAATTTTTTGGAAAATTGCCTGTATTTAAAATTGTTGAAAAGAGAATGGACAAAGGAACAATCAATGAGGGGATAGTCAGTCTGAGTACTGTGGATTGAACCTTGTCAGTTGGAGAGCTTTTCCATTTCATTCTTTTTTCGGCGTATAGTATTTCATGCTCCTCAACATTTGTTGCTGGAGGGGCAGCGGAGGATTCATCTTTCAGTGCTTGGAGAAAGTCTGATTTCTCAGGTTGGGGGGATGAATCGGCAAGGATAAACGCGTTGCTCAGTGCAATCGCTTTTTGTTCATTGTCCTGATTTAATTCCCCGTCAATTTTTAGAAAGGGAATATCATGACTCTGTTTAATGTCTCTTCCCGTAAGTTTGAAAAAAGTTTTCCATATATTTCCAGATTCTTGAACTTTTTCAAAGTTATCGAGGAAGTAACTACGTTTGGTTTTTGAGGTGGCAATGTTTACAGCATTACGAATTTTACAGTATTGTGACCATAAGGGTTTACTAGGAGACTTGTCGAAATCCGACTTGGCTGAATTTCTTGAGGCAATCAGATCAAGAACTTCAGAAGTCATCCAAGGAGGGGATTCCCCTTTAATCCTTTTTCTTTTTAAGGGGGCTAATTTGTCAAGGTGTTTGGTAATAACGGCTTCAAGAGTCTCGAGTTGAAAGTCAACATCGGACGATTCAACTAGGGAGTCCCAGTTTGAGCTTTCTAAGAGGGATTCATTTAGATCGGACCATTTGATATTTTTTAGGCTACGAAAGTTAATAATTTTAGAATCAACTTTAAGGGATTTTTTCCCATAACAAAAATAAATGAAACGGTGATCAGACGAGGTGACAGTAAAGACACCAGAGTCAGTTATTTTGTTTGGGACAGATGTAAAGATGTGATCAATTAGGGTTTGTGATCTAAGAGTGAACTAGAGTGTTCTAACTTTTACTCTTTTAAATGACTTGAGATTAATCGGAATCCCGTCTCGTTTTAAAATGTCGGGGCACAAACCCGATCCTAGTCTAAACTGCAATCCATTAAAAGTTTGAAACTCGTAAACCCGAAACCGTCATTTGTCCCCAGACAGTCCTCGTTTTTTCCTCATTTTAGGGATGACTTTAGGCTAATGGACTTTACTTTTTTCAACATTGAAGGATAATATGGCTAATAATGTGGTTTAGGAGGTTCAAGGATTTGTGAAAGTAAAAGCGCCCAACTTTTATTGGCCACAAAAACGGAGTTGAAAGTGTCCTAACTATTTCACTTTTATTCCACTATCCCTAACCACTCACGGTCTCATCTCCAATTACCACCACTCCAAACTTAATTTAAAACTACAAAGTAGACAGGGGGAATTTGAACTGGAAAATAGGCCAAGGCTCTTGACCATTTCCAGAGCACACGGGCGGCAGGGATTATGGATTGGAAAACAAAAGCATTTAGCAAACGTCAAGGCAATTAAAAATATGCACTTCAAAACCCGAGAATATGGATTCGTTTTAAAAGAAACATTGTAACTACTTTACATTCTGTAGCATCTCTTGACGTACTTTTACTACTACTAATAATAATACATATTAGCCTTAAATCTGATTTTGCGAAATCATTGGAAATCGGAATGGGAAACCGGAAGCTGGGCTAACGGATATTTCCTGACACTTAATTTTAAAGATGACGCAAGTGGAAAGCAAACATACGTATTGGCATCATTGAATATTGAATGAGTATGGACTATCCATTTGCAGATTTGGATCTCTGAATTGTAACGCAAGTACTTTAATGTTTGGACAATGTGCAAGTAAACAAATATGATCTAGGAAGTAGCTTCCTTGAAGTGTCAAAGTTGATTTGATTACGTTTTAAAATTCTAGAATATGGTTAAGAAATGGAAATAAATGGCGTCACGCTGTAAAGTACTATTTTTCGGTACGTAAAGTAAAAGGTTAATGTTCGTCTTGTTCATCAGCACAAAAGTACAAATAACATGGCACAAAAATGTAAAAAGTACAAAAACACACAAGCAAAATATAACTCGTTTAGAAGCGAAAACATGAGGTGATGATGGATGATGAGCAGATCACTTTTTACAACACTCGAAGCAACAGATTAATTTACAGGGTGCCCTTAACCTAGGCTTAACCTAAAACTCTCTTCACAAAATCAAACAAACTTTCAGTTTTCATGGATTTATCAACTGAATTGGTTCCACAGCCAAACATCCAAACGTCAATCTTTAGTCCCTTGGAATGAAAAATTGCATCTTCAGATTAGTTTTTGAATATGAAATAATATAACTGGGACACCCTGTAGTATTGGAGTTAGAGGAAAGGGGAGTTAGTGTTTACATTTGATGAAGAGGTTGAAAATAAATTCCGCGAAATAAGTGCCTTAGAGTTCTGAATAAATCTGTTTTCATTCAGAAAATAATAATTTACTCGAGGTTAATGATTCACTTACGGAGATTGAATGAACTTTCTGATTATCATTCTTCTCGCTTTTAATCTTCTAGTCCGTCTAGACAGCTCCTCTTTTATAACAAACGCGTGGAAATTACATTACTGCGAAATCCACTATTCCTATTTACATTTCGGAATATTATTTTAATTTTTACAGTTCATGTCCACTAAAAAATGATAGGAATGATGGGCTGCAATCATCCGGATTTTCCGGATACCCGAAAAAATGACACCTAATTTCGTGACATTTTTTCCATCATCCGCAGGAATTGTTTGTTTGTTTGGCTTTTATTATTGTGTTATTCCTTGTTTGGTTCATCTAAACCAGTCTTGCACAAGTAACAGTTTTGGTCGAGTGCCAATTATAGGTGCGGATAACCCGTACTTACAAATAAATTTCCATTTGGTCTGTATGGTAGATACTGTGTTTCCAGAGCAGAGCCAGTACAGTCCTCCCATCAATCTTTATCACCGTATGTATCTATCTTTATCCGATACAATACTATCATAATCGTTTAAATAGTATTTCAATCCTAGTTGAACAAATATGTATTTTAATTATTTATTTAATATTGCAATGTGATAATAAGTGAACTTTATGGTCGTTACATCACAAGGACTAGTATCTGTATCTCTGTTTTAACCCGTGTTACAGACTGAAGAGCAGAATACCTCGTAATCTGAATCTACTAGATTCATGGAAATAAAGTTAAATGAATTTACTAATCAATCAATCTAACTAAACTTGATAATTTAAATATTTTAATAATTATTTATTAATTATTAAATTGCGTTTTTTGTGGTTTTGCAGTATCTCATTCTCGAGCACTCTTTCAAAAATCATATAAATCCCTTCGAAATATAAGAAAGATAGTTAAATGTCATATAAATAAATAATTGTGGAATGTTTTTGATTTATTTTTCAAGGAACCCGTGCTGTTAGGGGTCAAAGTACATTAAAATGATTAAGGTAACAACGGGCTTACAATTAACCAGAATGCCTCTTGAGGATAGACTGCCGATTGCTTTGATTCTGCTTCTAGTGTCTCAAGTTAAATTAGATATCTTTCCTATCCTAAATGACGAAATGGCACATGGATCACTTTTGCAAATATCCTTTATCTGCCACGTGAATGAGTTTCGTTGAGACTTGTTGTATAGAAGGGAGAAGGGTGTTTCAGTTTGAGAGGAACAGGAGGTGTGCGTTGGAGGTGAAAGGTGAACTGACTGAGACTTTCGACTCAAATTTACAGCATTTTGTTGGGAAACCCGGATGCTGCTTCTATATCCCCTCTAATCCACAAAAACCAAACTACGAACGAAATACTCATCTCTACTTACGTCAAAGTTAAAATTACGATTCAAAAATCCTCTTTCAAAATCATTGGAGAAAGGTAGAGAATCAAGGACAAGTCCCTGTTTCATTATCTCAAGTCTGGAATGCGCTTTTTACACTCTTTATTCCGAACGGTTAAATTAAAAAAGCAGTTGTCGGATTCAAAATCTACATTTGCTCGACTTTTAACCCACTCAAATAGTCAAATATACAGATACACCCCCTGACGCCCAAAAAACAGAAGCTAGTTCGCGATCTCGTCTGCTTCCCTCTTCCTTTTAACAATTTTTAAATGGTCAGATGAAGAAATCTGTAAACTTTTGCTTCGACAAGTCTATTAAGAAATGTGATGGTGAGGAATGGGTAACATTACGGTTTCTGGGGCTGGACAAAATATGACAAGTTTTTTCGCTCTACTGAAAAAAACGAAAAGTGTTCGGATCGACCTCAAACTTCGGATCTACATCGATCAAGGGGGTGTGGTCATTTTTTGGCGCCGCCGCCGAAATATAATAGAAATAGAAAGGTCCAGCCCCAGAAACCGTAATGTCACCGAGGAATGTTCGTAGTTATTAAGTGTTTAAAACACTTTATGCGAATTACTAGGCTGTCCGTCCGTCCATCACTGCGATAACTAACGAACGGCTGGACATACGGTCACTAAATTTTGTACACTTGTTCTTTGGGTCAAGAGTGAGACTAACAAGGGAACATTCCTAACTGTACCACCCCTAACTAGTCTCATTCGAAAGCTTAGGTCAAATGATGACACTTTACCATTGGAACTATAGGCCGCTAAAATATATTTTACCTAGTAAAGTAGGTCGGAAGGTCAGGGACTGCGCAGTTTCGAGTGAAAAACTAGGATGGGCGATGGGCGAAAGAGGACAAAGTCCACTTTCCCCCTTTTTACCTCTTTTCCCTGGAAAGACGCGATTGCAGACCTACGTAGGACAAAATAATTTAACTTTTTCCCGCCCCCCAATGTTAGTAAGGGGAGAAGATGAAAACCCGCCAAGAATTCTGTCCTACGTAGGTCTGTTATATTATAAGCAATAACAATGTTAACATTGGAGGACCCTCCAAATTAACATTGCGCTCGAACGAGCCTTTACTCAAAATTTAAATGTGGATTTTCGAATTCCTAATTTTTTTCTTGATTTTTTGGTATATGACATGAAGCATACTACTTGAATTTATTTTCATGTTCAATGTTTGTGATTTTTTTTAATATGGTTAATATCAATTTGGGCCGCTAATTTTTTCATTTTATTTGTTAGTATTATTAGTAGGTTCAACACAAAAAAAATCAAGCGATTCTGGGTGTTACGTTTCGGGTACTTCCCTTGTTAGACTATATTATGTCTTTTATGAGAACTCAACTTATTTTATGTGACTTTAAATTATTATTATGACAAAAGCCTCTAGTATTATGAAAAAATCCTATTATGCCGATTTCAATAAAATATTATGCCAATTTCCATATTTCTTATGCGGTTTAATATTAAGTCATTTGATACATATCGACGTGTACTGTACTTGAAAATAAGAAAACCCGATTTCTGGTTTTATTTCAAAAATGTTTCTGCTTCGCATGTTTTAATTTTAGATTCGGATTCTACATAAAATTAATGAAAAATGGTATATGATATATCCTGATTGAAAAACTTGATCTGAATGCATGAGATAGTTAGTAGTGTATACTAAATACTAATTACCAACAACTCGTGACGAAAACAAAAAGATGTGAATGATCCCAGTCTCCGCTCCCCTCCATGACAATACAATGGCGGAGCTCAGAATTAAGAGTATCGTCATTTCGATTAAATAAGTTGTATATAATTTCAAATAAGGTGCAGGCTAAAGTCAATCAAAGCTGTTTCAATTAAAATAAGAGGCTAATTTCAATAAAAAAAGAGGCTGATTAAAATTAATCCTTCGATTAATTAGTGGAATTATTGTGATGTGCATTCTGAATAAACCGTTGTAACAAATGCAACGAAGAGTTGTAAACTTTAAGATGTAACGATTAGAAAAATGTCATTTTGTAGTGGAGCTATCCCAGGGCTTATCAACCAGACAGAAATCATACCAAGAAATGCCAAGACATCGGGCAATTATTATCAATACGGTGTCTTAATTAAAAACAGATTTTTTAGGTTTTTTAATTTTTCAAAATTTTGATACAAACGCATGCTATATTTTATTCCCAAAAAAACAATGCGCCTGTGGCCAGATTTTTCTGAAACCTACATTTTTGGACGGAGAATGAAAAATAATACAAAATGGCATTTTTTTAAAGACAGCTAGCCACAGGCATATGGAGATATTAGGATTTCAAAAACGGGGTTACGGCTTCAAAACGAGTTGTTCATACATAGAATATCAATAGAGAGGGAGTGAGAGTTGGGAGGGAGAAGGTTGCGTCAACAGACAGGACTCGTATCCCATCACCAATGTTAAATTCTCCATAAGGAAGGGAGACGCGCGCGCGCTACTGGCTAAAATTTTAAAATTATTGATATAAATTATATAAATAGAATGATATAAATATAAATAATCATATTAAAAATCAAATTTTCACGCTCCGCGACGATAGCTCGCTAGCGGAAGCCCCCGCAAGCGCGTACTTCCGAACTGTAGGGGTCACGTGATATTTAAAAAACGAGAAAACAACAAAAAAAATGAAAACCACTAAATTTTCTGAAAATTTCGAATATCGCAAAATCAGAAAAAATCAGGTTTTCAAGCTCCGCGACGATAGCTCGCTAGCGGAAGCACCCGCAAGCGCGCACTTCCGAACTGCAGGGGTCACGTGATATTTAAAAAAAATGAAAAAACGACAAAAACAATTGAAATCACCAAATTTTCAGAAAAATCCGAATATCACAAAACCGGAAAAACCAAATTTTTACGATCCGCGACGATAGCTTGCTAGCGGAAGCCCACACTTCCGAACTGTAGCGGGTTACTTGATATTTAAATAAGTAAAAAAAAACGACCAAGAAAACGAAAATCACCAAATTTTCTGAAAAATCCGAATATCGCAAAACCGGAAAAATCAAATTTTCACGTTCCGCGACGATAGTTTGCTAGCGGAAGCCCGAGCAACTGCGCACTTCCGAACTTTAGGGGTTACGTGATATTTAAATAAGTAAAAACAAGGACCAAAAAAATGAAAATTACCAAATTTTCTGATAAATCCGAATTTCGCAGAACAGGAAAACTCAAATTTTAACTCTCCGCGACGATACCTCGCTAGCGGAAGCCCGCGCAATCGCGCACTTTCGAACTGCAGGGGTCACGTGATATTTAAATAAGTAAAAACAACGAGCAAGAAAATGAAAATCACCAAATTTTCAGAAAAATCCGAATATCACAAAACCGGAAAAACCAAATTTTTACGATCCGCGACGATAGCTTGCTAGCGGAAGCCCGGCAAGCCCGCACTTCCGAACTGTAGGGGTCACTTGATATTTAAAAAACAAAAAAACAACCAAAAAAATGAAAATCACTAAATTTTCTGAAAATTTCGAATATCGCAAAATCAGAAAAATCAGATTTTCACGCTCCGCGACGATAGCTCGCTAGCGGAAGCCCGCGCAAGCCCGCACTTCCAAACTGTAGGGGTCACTTGATATCATATTTTCACGCTCCGCGACGATAGCTCGCTAGCGAAAGCCCCTGCAGGCGCGCACTTGCAAACTGTAGGGGTCAGTGATATTTAAAAAATGAAAAAACGACCAAGAAAAAGAAAATCACCAAATTTTCTGAAAAATCCGAATATTGCAAAATCGGAAAAATAAAATTTTCACACTCCACGAAGATAGCTCGCTAGCGGAAGCCCCTGCAGGCGCGCACTTCCGAACTGCGGGGGTCACGTGATATTTAAATAAGTAAAAACAACGAGCAAGAAAATGAAAATCACAAAATTTTCTGAAAAATCCGCGGGACCTTTGAACGGTTAACAACTTTTTAAATTTCCTTAAGATTATTATCCGAATTATAGAAAGATTAGTCGGATAATAATCATTTTTTTAAGTTAGAAACCTTTCAGTTTTAAAGTTGGTAGCTTTCTCTAGTGAAATCTACAAAAAGTTTAAAAAAAAATAATAAAAAAATACAGTTTTTAGAACTTTCTAAAATTCTAATGGTTAGTTTTAATCGGCGGGAAAATGACTCCAGGCTCTCCTGGTACAAAGGGGCATGATGACATGCAAGTTGACAGTGAAAGTGAGGAAAGTGGTGAAAGTTTGGTGAAAGTGGTGAGAGAGGAAGTCGAGAAGAACTTCACGGATCCCCCCAGTGGGGCCGGAAGTCAACCTCGTTCCTACTCCCAAGTTTCAAAATCGGTTGCTATGGCAACTAAGGAAAATCCCGCTACACATGGATTATCAAAATCCTTGGGAATTGTGGTCCGTAAGGACAAAAGTGTCTCGATGAAGGAAGTTTTGACGGCAATGTCGAAAGTCATTCCGTCAAAAAATATTGTCTTGGCGGACCATATGGGCCCTGCCAAATGGTGCATTGTGGTCAGCTCGGAGGAGGACATGGTCAAAGTCTTAGGAACGGGGCAATTTGAGATTAATGGTAAGTCCCATAAACTATATCCTTATGCCAAGCCCATTAGAAGGGTTGAACCCCCACCGTCCCTAATGATATTTTAGAGAAAGCGCTTTCGGGATATGGCGAATTCCGAAGCGACATAAAATTCAAAGGGTTGAATTTAGACGATGAGTTTTCTCATGTTTTGGGGGCCACCCGAACTGTAGAAATTGCATGCGACCGGGAAGTAAAAATCCCAGATATTTTAAAAATTAAAATGACGATGTCTCTAACTCGATTTGGGTTCAAGTAGGAGCACCGAAATGTTTTAAGTGCAATAAGGCCGGGCACGTCAGCAAAAATTGCACACTAAAAAAAGAGGTAAAAAAATCTGTGCGCGAGGCGCCAACTTCCGGGCGCCAAGCGCCAACTTCCGGGCGCCCAGCGCCAGAAAATGAGGAAATTGATGAAAATGGCCAAAATGGAAATAATGAAGTATCTCAAAATGAAACGGGCATACCGGAAGGACCACACTTCCCAACCCCCCCAAGACATGAAATAGAGGCACAGGGAAGTCAGGAACAGGAGTCATTTTGTGAAGATTTGGATGATGAAATCAACGAAAATTCACAAGATGACTCACAAGGGTTTCAAAGATCCCAAAAAAGCAAAAAGAAGAAGGATAGATTCCGTTAGATTAGATTCGAAGTCGAAATTGACAGATGAGGAGAAGTGGGGATTTAATTACTGGCAGGATCATGATTTCTCTCTCGACTCTCCAATATCAAATAAGCGACTTTTTGCATTGCTACGATCCATTACACGGTCGAATAATAATTCGAAATAAAAAAATAAGGACACCCTCCACCACGCCGTTCTGGCAACCCCAAAAATAGAAGCCCTTTACTTTATGATTCATGAAGCTAGACAAGTCATTAGTGCGACTGACATCCACACTAGAAATATACTTGTGATAGTTGAAAATGAGCTGAAAGAGGTTCTAGAAGATGAAAATAGCAAAAAATTATTGCCGATATTGAATCGAAATTAGACTTTAACATTAGGAAATTCGAGTGGGATTCTTACTGTAAGAAAACCAATCGAATAAGCCCCGAAGAAAAAGAGGTAGTTCGAGTCTGGTTCTTCGAATAAAATTTTTAAATGTCAAAAATTAAAATTTTTACTATTAATGTACAGGGTCTGATTAATTCAAAAACTAAAATCGCTTTGCAAAAGTTTGTGTCTCATTTTACCCCTTCTATACTATGTATTCAGAAATCTAACATAGACCCCTTGAAACATGGAAATATAATATTAAAAAATTATGTAGGATTTTATAACCCCCCGTGTACTATGTTAGGAAGCGGAACGGTCATTTTCATTCATAATTCATTTCACGTTTATAATAACCGAATAATTATTGAAGGGAAATTTCAGAATTTAAAAGTCAAAATTTTGAATGTCGAATACGACATTTACAATTGTAATTTTCCTTTTAAAAAATAGGAATCTGAAAATTTTTTCAATAAAATAAAATTCGAAATTCAAAGTCAAAATTCAAATTCCCAAAAAATATTTTTGGGAGATTGGAATTTTGTATGCGATGAAAGCCTCGACCGCTTGAGGTCAAAAGAGAATCGCAAGGGCCCTGCAAAATTATTTTTAAATTTTATGTCCAAAAATCAATTTTTGGACGTATATATATTCACCCCACAGAGAGTGATATGACCTATATAAGCCCCTTAGGCAATAGAGGCAAAGCCCGTCTTGACCGGGCATACCTTTCCAATTCGCAATCTGGAAATTTGATATCGGATATCATTTTCCCCTTCAAATCTGATCATGCCGCCTATGGTTTCCACCTTTCTGACGGTGGTAACCATGGCGACAGAAAAAATCTTTGGTCCATACAGAGCCGGATCTTGAAAAATGAGAATTTCCATTTTACAATTTCAAGGTTATTGAATGATTTTATTCAGATTTCTAATAAATCCCTGGGGGATTATGTGATTATGAAAAATAAAATCGTTCAAATTTCCATGGAATTTGAAAATAATCATAATTTTAAAATTAGGAAACTAGTCGAAAAGTCGAGAAAATATTTCCAGTCAGATTTCGATCCAACTGACGGAAATGAAATTTTCGAAACTTTTTTCAAAAATATTGAAAATTTTGAAAATTACGATTTACAAGATGACTGCCCTAATCGTAAAATTAGGGCAGAACAAGCTAAATTCTCTATTTCCAATATTTTTGAAGGGGATAGCGAAAAATTGTTGTCGACCGCGACAACTTTTTTCGAAAAAAAATTTCAAAAAATGAGACAAATTTAGAAAATTTGGAAAATTTTATGGAAGGGTTGCCCCGAATAGACGATGAGACCGCCCAAGTTTTGAATTCCGACCTCGCGGAGGCGGAATTTCAAACTTCAATTAAAAACCTCAAACCCCGTAAAACACCCGGAACGGACGGTTTGACACATGAATTTTACAAGGAATTTCATGTCGAAATGAGTATTATTTTAAAATGGATGTGGGAGGAGTCCATTAAAAATGGTTCCCTCCCACTTTCATGTCGAACCTCCGTTGCTACGCTAATTTTCAAGGCCGGGACCCCCAGGACTTGAAAAATTATCGAACCGTTAGCTTATCTAATACGGACTACAAAATCATCGCAAACGCCATAAAACATCGGCTCCTCAAAATCCTTCCCAAAATAATCGGTCCTTGGCAAACTTGTGGTGTAAATGGACGATCAATTTACGATAATTTAACATTTATGCGTGACGGGTTTAATTCAGGGGAATTAAACGGCGCGATCTTCTGCATGGACCAAGAGTCAGCTTTTGATAAGCCTGATAGAAATTACATTTTTCAGGTTATGAAATTTTTAAATTTTCCCGAAAAATTTTTAAATTTTTTAAAAATTTTACATATTGACTCTAAATTACTTGTAAGTCTAGGAAGCATGTTGACCCGCGCACTAAAGTTTGACAGGGGGGCAAACAGGGTGACCCGGTCTCCGCTGCCCTTTTTAGCCCGACTCCAAGGGCTTATAAGATCATGTCAATGTCTGTCCGTCTGTCTGTCTGTCTGTCTGTCTGTCTGTATCCACGATAACTCGAGTTATACTGGTCCGATTAATTTCATATTTGGTACACAGGGGGTTCGGGTATATTTAGGAATCAAGTTCGAAGATGGGTAAAATCGGTCCATACGTTGACCCGTGGCGGGTCTGCCAACCCTATCGGGTTTTCTGAACATGGGTTTGGAAGCACCATATTTTGCATGGTGGTTGATCGAGGTTCTAAAACTTCAAATCCAGCATTTAATTTTCAAAATTGTGGCCAAAATCGACCCTAGTGAGCGACCCATGCGTGTTTTCTGAAAATTAACCTAAAACGCCCAAATTTGGCATGCAGTTAGAATAGGGTATTGCAAAGGCAGATATGACCAATTCTGGACTTAAAATTGCTTCTACAGGCCCTAATCGGTGACCCATGCCGGTTTTCTGAAAACTCACCTAGAACGCCCAAATTTGGCATACAGTTAGAATATGGTATTGCAAAGGCAAATATTACCAATTCTGGACTTAAAATTGCTTCTATAGGCCCTAATCGGTGACCCATGCGGGTTTTCTCAAACCAACCTAGAACGCCAAAATTTGGCATACAGTTAGAATATGGTATATGCAAAGGAAGATATGACCAATTCTGGACATAAAATTGCTTCTATAGACTCTAACCGGTGACCCATGCGAGTTTCTTGATACCTGAGGTACAAAACTAATATGAACTAAAACGAAAAAATTACGTGATTATAATAATAGAATATTACTTGGGAGTCGGGCTACAATAAGTTGTACAGGGAAGTTTTATAATAAGCTTTGAACCCTTCCTTTATAATTTAAATAAAAAATTACAAAACTCCGGTCCGTCGGCCTGGGGGCGGTACCCCGATAAGTATATTTCGGCTTTCGCTGATGATACTAATATTTCAGTGAGTAATTCGGCCCAAATCGCCCTTGTACAAAAAGAGTACTCCGAATATTCGAAATATTCAGGGTCCTCTTTAAATAAAAATAAATCGGAGATTCTGTTGCTAGGCAACGGAATAGACGATTTTCAAAATTCCGAATTCCCGACTCGCCTCGACGGGGTGAAAATTCTCGGAATCTATTTTGGGAATCAAAATTTTTTCGCAAAAAATTTCGAAATTTTAATTCGAAAATTTTGTGAAAAAATAATTTTTTACGAAAATCATTCTGTCGCGACGAGTCATTTTTCTAGGGCCAAAATTTTGAATACTTACATTTTACCAACTTTATGGTATAATTTCAAAATTTTGAACCCCCCCTTAGATCTTATCAAAAAAGTTTGCCAAGAATCCGAGAAATATATATGGGGTAAGGGGAGACGGTGGGTGAAGGGGGTCTACGTGTACCTCCCGGTCCACCTTGGGGGTTTAGGGGTAAAACACCCCTTAGTACAATTGAACACTTCTCAAACTCCTCCTCCGAGCAATCCAACCCAGCGAAGACAATAAATACTTCCTTCAGCGAGCACAACAGTCCGTAAGTAGCGTGATTTTCGAGAATTCCTCACTTTCACTCGATATATTTTATAAAAATTTGCATGCTTTAATTAATGAAATTGGCATGGTTATACATAAAGGTCCCGAAGATATTATTAAAAAAATTCACCTAAAAAATGAAATTTTTTTCGGTGAATTAAAATCTAACTACATGCATAAAACGGGTATTTTGAGCATTGGGGATTTTTTGAATTCGGAATGTGAAAAATTAACGGAGAAAGTGACAACCCATATGAAACGACATGTGAGTAGAGAATTTTCGAATTTTCGCGAGAAAATCGAAAATTCGCTCGAACATGTGTCTGAAAATGTACAGTTCAATTTTCAGGATTTCACATGCCCCGAAAAGCCCCTTGCATGGTAACTGTCGGAGACATGTACGTAAATTGCATGCCCACTTCCAAACTCACGCGAGAATGTGATTTGGAAATATGCATGCATCCGAAATGGATCAAATTGAAAAAGGCCAAAATTACTAATCCCGAAAAAGATATAGTTTATAAGATGTGGCATGGGGTGGGGTTATCCCCCAAAATGGGGGTTTCCATGGGGATCTATGAGAGTAGAGATGACCCTTTGTGCCAGGATCCTGACATTAGTGTGAGCCACTACGTACTGTGTCGAGAGACACAGCTTTTATTTGACTATATTTTTAAACTTTTGGATAGGGTTGAAAAACCACAAAAAAATAGCCTCAAAGGTCCCCGTTTTTTGGGGGGCACAAATCCAGCCGGAAATGTGCTCCTTTTTTATGGATATGTCATCGTTTATCGATGTTTTATCCATAAAATAAACAAATTTTGTGGTCCTTTTGACCTATTAAATAAATATAGGCAAATGGTCTTCGGAAGGCTGTATTCCGAATACCATAATGCCAAAATGTCTAGTCCCGAGATTTTAATCTCTTTTATGAATTTCTGTTCGAATTTAAATTTATTTGAAATAAAAGACACGAAAATATACATGAAACTATAATTTAAAA
Source organism: Desoria tigrina (assembly GCA_906901685.1). NCBI lineage: Eukaryota > Metazoa > Arthropoda > Collembola > Entomobryomorpha > Isotomidae > Desoria > Desoria tigrina. The sequence goes on from CAJQTU010000058.1 coordinate 796,702, forward strand.
AAATATATATATTATTTTTATTCGACTAAAACACTAGTCTAGGTGGTTGCTATGGTTCTCCCTAACGCTTCGGCGTAGCTAGGGAAAGCCATAGACCAGTCAGTGGTTAAATGCCATCCTTTGTTTTAAACATTTAAAAGACTGAAAATGTGATATTAATTTTAAGCATTTCATCGTGTCGGTCGTCAAGTAGAAAGAGGAAGCCGACTGAAGCGGATATTAGTATTTAAAATATTTTTAATATAAATGATATTATTTAAGGAAAACAGGTGCCTTGCCCTGACACCTAGCGTGTCATTATGTGATATTCGGGATATTCCGAAACTGCGCATGTGCAGATGCTCATTTGAACCATATAAAAATATTTTTGTCATGAACTACCCTTAAGAAGAGAAAATAAACTCTAACGATTTTTGTTACTAAAAAAAAAAAAAAAAAACAACCAGAAAATTAAAATCACTAAATTTTCTTAAACTTTTGAATATCGCGAAATCAGAAAAAATCAGATTTTCTCGCTCTGCGACGATAGCTCGCTAGCGGAAGCCCGCGCAATCGCGCACTTCCGAACTGCGGTAGTCACGTAATATTTAAATAAGTAAAAACAACAAGCAAGAAAATGAAAATCACAAAATTTTCTGAAAAATCCGAATATCTCAAAACCGGAAAAATCAAATTTTCACGTTCCGCGACGATAGTTTGCTAACGGAGCCCGCGCAAGAGCGCACTTCCGAACTGTAGGGGTCACGTGATATTTAAATAGGTAAAAGAATTGACTAAAAAATGAAAATCCCCAAGTTTGCTGAAAAATCCGAATATCTCAAAACCGGAAAAATCAAATTTTCACGTTCCGCGACGATGGCTCGCTAGCGGAAGCCCGCGCAAGCCCGCACTTCCGAACTGTAGGGGTCACGTGATATTTAAAAAACGAAAAAACAACCAAAAAATGAAAATCACTAAATTTTCTGAAACTTTTGAATATCGCAAAATCAGAAAAAATCAGATTTTCACGCTCTGCGACGATTGCTCGCTAGCGGAAGCCTGCGCAAGCCCGCACTTCCGAACTGTAGGGGTCACGTGATATTTAAAAAACGAGAAAACAACCAAAAAAAATGAAAACCACTAAATTTTCTGAAAATTTCGAATATCGCAAAATCAGAAAAAATCAGATTTTCACGCTCTGCGACGATTGCTCGCTAGCGGAAGCCTGCGCAAGCCCGCACTTCCGAACTGTAGGGGTCACGTGATATTTAAAAAACGAGAAAACAACCAAAAAAAATGAAAACCACTAAATTTTCTGAAAATTTCGAATATCGCAAAATCAGAAAAAGTCAGGTTTTCAAGCTCCACGACGATAGCTCGCTAGCGGAAGCACCCGCAAGCGCGCACTTCCGAACTGCAGGGGTCACGTGATATTTAAAAAAATAAAAAAACGACAAAAACAATTGAAATTACCAAATTTTCTGAAAAATCCGAATATCACAAAACCGGAAAAACCAAATTTTTACGATCCGCGACGATAGCTTGCTAGCGGAAGCCCACACTTCCGAACTGTAGGGGTTACTTGATATTTAAATAAGTAAAAAAAAACGACCAAGAAAACGAAAATCACCAAATTTTCTGAAAAATCCGAATATCGCAAAACCGGAAAAATCAAATTTTCACGTTCCGCGACGATAGTTTGCTAGCGGAAGCCCGAGCAACTGCGCACTTCCGAACTGTAGGGATTACGTGATATTTAAATAAGTAAAAACAAGGACCAAAAAAATGAAAATCACCAAATTTTCTGATAAATCCGAATTTCGCAGAACAGGAAAACTCATATTTTCACGCTCCGCGACGATAGCTCGCTAGCGGAAGCCCTCGCAAGCGCGTACTTCCGAACTGTAGGGGTCACGTGATATTTAAAAAACGAAAAAACAACCAAAAAATGAAAATCACTAAATTTTCTTAAACTTTTGAATATCGCGAAATCAGAAAAAATCAGATTTTCTCGCTCTGCGACGATAGCTCGCTAGCGGAAGCCCGCGCAATCGCGCACTTCCGAACTGCGGTAGTCACGTAATATTTAAATAAGTAAAAACAACAAGCAAGAAAATGAAAATCACAAAATTTTCTGAAAAATCCGAATATCTCAAAACCGGAAAAATCAAATTTTCACGTTCCGCGACGATAGTTTGCTAACGGAGCCCGCGCAAGAGCGCACTTCCGAACTGTAGGGGTCACGTGATATTTAAAAAACGAAAAAACAACCAAAAAATGAAAATCACTAAATTTTCTGAAACTTTTGAATATCGCAAAATCAGAAAAAATCAGATTTTCACGCTCTGCGACGATTGCTCGATAGCGGAAGTCCCTGCGAGCGCGCACTTCCAAACTGTATGGGTCACTTGATATCAAATTTTCACGCTCCGCGACGATAGCTCGCTAGCGGAAGCCCGCGCAAGCCCGCACTTCCAAACTGTAGGGGTCACGTGATATCATATTTTCACGCTCCGCGACGATAGCTCGCTAGCGGAAGCCCCCGCAAGCGCGTACTTCCGAACTGTAGGGGTCACGTGATATTTAAAAAACGAGAAAACAACAAAAAAAATTAAAATCACTAAATTTTCTGAAAATTTCAAATATCGCAAAATCGGAAAAATTAGATTTTCACGCTCCGCGACGATAGCTCGCTAGCGGAAGCCCGAGGAACTGCGCACTTCCGAACTGCAAGGGTCACGTGATATTTAAAAAAAATGAAAAAACGACAAAAACAATTGAAATTACCAAATTTTCTGAAAAATCCGAATATCGCAAAACCGGAAAAATCAAATTTTCACGTTCCGCGACGATAGTTTGCTAGCGGAAGCCCACACTTCCGAACTGTAGGGGTTACTTGATATTTAAATAAGTAAAAAAAAACGACCAAGAAAACGAAAATCACCAAATTTTCTGAAAAATCCGAATATCGCAAAACCGGAAAAATCAAATTTTCACGTTCCGCGACGATAGTTTGCTAGCGGAAGCCCGAGCAACTGCGCACTTCCGAACTGTAGGGATTACGTGATATTTAAATAAGTAAAAACAAGGACCAAAAAAATGAAAATCACCAAATTTTCTGATAAATCCGAATTTCGCAGAACAGGAAAACTCATATTTTCACGCTCCGCGACGATAGCTCGCTAGCGGAAGCCCTCGCAAGCGCGTACTTCCGAACTGTAGGGGTCACGTGATATTTAAAAAACGAAAAAACAACCAAAAAATGAAAATCACTAAATTTTCTTAAACTTTTGAATATCGCGAAATCAGAAAAAATCAGATTTTCTCGCTCTGCGACGATAGCTCGCTAGCGGAAGCCCGCGCAATCGCGCACTTCCGAACTGCGGTAGTCACGTAATATTTAAATAAGTAAAAACAACAAGCAAGAAAATGAAAATCACAAAATTTTCTGAAAAATCCGAATATCTCAAAACCGGAAAAATCAAATTTTCACGTTCCGCGACGATAGTTTGCTAACGGAGCCCGCGCAAGAGCGCACTTCCGAACTCTAGGGGTCACGTGATATTTAAATAGGTAAAAGAATTGACTAAAAAATGAAAATCCCCAAGTTTGCTGAAAAATCCGAATATCTCAAAACCGGAAAAATCAAATTTTCACGTTCCGCGACGATGGCTCGCTAGCGGAAGCCCGCGCAAGCCCGCACTTCCGAACTGTAGGGGTCACGTGATATTTAAAAAACGAAAAAACAACCAAAAAATGAAAATCACTAAATTTTCTGAAACTTTTGAATATCGCAAAATCAGAAAAAATCAGATTTTCACGCTCTGCGACGATTGCTCGATAGCGGAAGTCCCTGCGAGCGCGCACTTCCAAACTGTATGGGTCACTTGATATCAAATTTTCACGCTCCGCGACGATAGCTCGCTAGCGGAAGCCCGCGCAAGCCCGCACTTCCAAACTGTAGGGGTCACGTGATATCATATTTTCACGCTCCGCGACGATAGCTCGCTAGCGGAAGCCCCCGCAAGCGCGTACTTCCGAACTGTAGGGGTCACGTGATATTTAAAAAACGAGAAAACAACAAAAAAAATTAAAATCACTAAATTTTCTGAAAATTTCAAATATCGCAAAATCGGAAAAATTAGATTTTCACGCTCCGCGACGATAGCTCGCTAGCGGAAGCCCGAGGAACTGCGCACTTCCGAACTGCAAGGGTCACGTGATATTTAAAAAAAATGAAAAAACGACAAAAACAATTGAAATTACCAAATTTTCTGAAAAATCCGAATATCACAAAACCGGAAAAACCAAATTTTTACGATCCGCGACGATTGCTTGCTAGCGGAAGCCCACACTTCCGAACTGTAGGGGTTACTTGATATTTAAATAAGTAAAAAAAAAACGACCAAGAAAACGAAAATCACCAAATTTTCTGAAAAATCCGAATATCGCAAAACCGGAAAAATCAAATTTTCACGTTCCGCGACGATAGTTTGCTAGCGGAAGCCCGAGCAACTGCGCACTTCCAAACTGTAAGGGTCACGTGATATTTGAAAAACGAAAAAACAACCAAAAAAATTAAAATCACTAAATTTTCTGAAAATTTCAAATATCGCAAAATCGGAAAAATCAGATTTTCACGCTCCGCGACGATAGCTCGCTGGCGGAAGCCCGAGCAACTGCGCACTTCCGAACTGTAGGGGTTACGTGATATTTAAATAAGTAAAAACAAGGACCAAAAAAATGAAAATCACCAAATTTTCTGACAAATCCGAATTTCGCAGAACAGGAAAACTCAAATTTTCACGTTCCGCGACGATAACTCGCTAGTGGAAGCCCGCGCAAGCCCGCACTTCCGAACTGTAGGGGTCACTTGATATTTAAAAAACGAAAAAACAACCAAAAAAATGAAAATCACTAAATTTTCTGAAAATTTCGAATATCGCAAAATCAGAAAAAATCAGGTTTTCACGCTCTGCGACGATAGCTCGCTAGCGGAAGCCCGCGCAATCGCGCACTTCCGAACTGCGGTAGTCACGTAATATTTAAATAAGTAAAAACAACAAGCAAGAAAATGAAAATCACAAAATTTGCTGAAAAATCCGAATATCTCAAAACCGGAAAAATCAAATTTTCACGTTCCGCGACGATGGCTCGCTAGCGGAAGCCCGCGCAAGCCCGCACTTCCGAACTGTAGGGGTCACGTGATATTTAAAAAACGAAAAAACAACCAAAAAATGAAAATCACTAAATTTTCTGAAACTTTTGAATATCGCAAAATCAGAAAAAATCAGATTTTCACGCTCTGCGACGATTGCTCGATAGCGGAAGTCCCTGCGAGCGCGCACTTCCAAACTGTATGGGTCACTTGATATCAAATTTTCACGCTCCGCGACGATAGCTCGCTAGCGGAAGCCCGCGCAAGCCCGCACTTCCAAACTGTAGGGGTCACGTGATATCATATTTTCACGCTCCGCGACGATAGCTCGCTAGCGGAAGCCCCCGCAAGCGCGTACTTCCGAACTGTAGGGGTCACGTGATATTTAAAAAACGAGAAAACAACAAAAAAAATTAAAATCACTAAATTTTCTGAAAATTTCAAATATCGCAAAATCGGAAAAATTAGATTTTCACGCTCCGCGACGATAGCTCGCTAGCGGAAGCCCGAGGAACTGCGCACTTCCGAACTGCAAGGGTCACGTGATATTTAAAAAAAATGAAAAAACGACAAAAACAATTGAAATTACCAAATTTTCTGAAAAATCCGAATATCACAAAACCGGAAAAACCAAATTTTTACGATCCGCGACGATTGCTTGCTAGCGGAAGCCCACACTTCCGAACTGTAGGGGTTACTTGATATTTAAATAAGTAAAAAAAAAACGACCAAGAAAACGAAAATCACCAAATTTTCTGAAAAATCCGAATATCGCAAAACCGGAAAAATCAAATTTTCACGTTCCGCGACGATAGTTTGCTAGCGGAAGCCCGAGCAACTGCGCACTTCCAAACTGTAAGGGTCACGTGATATTTGAAAAACGAAAAAACAACCAAAAAAATTAAAATCACTAAATTTTCTGAAAATTTCAAATATCGCAAAATCGGAAAAATCAGATTTTCACGCTCCGCGACGATAGCTCGCTGGCGGAAGCCCGAGCAACTGCGCACTTCCGAACTGTAGGGGTTACGTGATATTTAAATAAGTAAAAACAAGGACCAAAAAAATGAAAATCACCAAATTTTCTGACAAATCCGAATTTCGCAGAACAGGAAAACTCAAATTTTCACGTTCCGCGACGATAACTCGCTAGTGGAAGCCCGCGCAAGCCCGCACTTCCGAACTGTAGGGGTCACTTGATATTTAAAAAACGAAAAAACAACCAAAAAAATGAAAATCACTAAATTTTCTGAAAATTTCGAATATCGCAAAATCAGAAAAAATCAGGTTTTCACGCTCTGCGACGATAGCTCGCTAGCGGAAGCCCGCGCAATCGCGCACTTCCGAACTGCGGTAGTCACGTAATATTTAAATAAGTAAAAACAACAAGCAAGAAAATGAAAATCACAAAATTTTCTGAAAAATCCGAATATCGCAAAACCGGAAAAATCAAATTTTCACGTTCCGCGACGATAGTTTGCTAACGGAGCCCGCGCAAGAGCGCACTTCCGAACTGTAGGGGTCACGTGATATTTAAATAAGTAAAAGAATTGACTAAGAAAATGAAAATCCCCAAGTTTTCTGAAAAATCCGAATATCTCAAAACCGGAAAAATCAAATTTTCACGTTCCGCGACGATGGCTCGCTAGCGGAAGCCCGCGCAAGCCCGCACTTCCGAACTGTAGGGGTCACGTGATATTTAAAAAACGAAAAAACAACCAAAAAATGAAAATCACTAAATTTTCTGAAGCTTTTGAATATCGCAAAATCAGAAAAAATCAGATTTTCACGCTCTGCGACGATTGCTCGATAGCGGAAGTCCCTGCGAGCGCGCACTTCCAAACTGTATGGGTCACTTGATATCAAATTTTCACGCTCCGCGACGATAGCTCGCTAGCGGAAGCCCGCGCAAGCCCGCACTTCCGAACTGTAGGGGTCACTTAATATTTAAACAGGTAAAAGAATTGACTTAGAAAATGAAAATCACCAAGTTTGCTGAAAAATCCGAATATCTCAAAACCGGAAAAGTCAAATTTTCACGTTCCGCGACGATGGTTTGCTAGCGGAAGCCCGTGCAAGCCCGCACTTCCGAACTGTAGGGGTCACGTGATATCATATTTTCACGCTCCGCGACGATAGCTCGCTAGCGGAAGCCCGCGCAAGCCCGCACTTCCGAACTGTAGGGGTCACGTGATATCATATTTTTACGCTCCGCGACGATAGCTCGCTAGCGGAAGCCCGCGCAACTGCGCACTTCCGAACTGTAGGGGTTACGTGATGTTTAAATAAGTAAAAACAACGAGCAAGAAAATGAAAATCACAAAATTTTCTGAAAATTTCGAATATCGCAAAATCAGAAAAATCAGATTTTCACGCTCCGCGACGATAGCTCACTAGCGGAAGCCCGCGCAACTGCGCACTTCCGAACTGTAGGGGTTACGTGATATTTAAATAAGTAAAAACAACGAGCAAGAAAATGAAAATCACAAAATTTTCTGAAAATTTCGAATATCGCAAAATCAGAAAAATCAGATTTTCACGCTCCGCGACGATAGCTCGCTAGCGGAAGCCCGCGCAACTGCGCACTTCCGAACTGTAGGGGTTACGTGATATTTAAATAAGTAAAAACAAGGACCAAGAAAATGAAAATCACAAAATTTTCTGAAAAATCCGAATATCGCAAAACCGGAAAAATCAAATTTTAAATCTCCCCGACGATAGTTTGCTAGCGGTGCCAGCGCAAGAGCACACTTCCGAACTGTAGGGGTCACGTAATATTTAAATAAGTAAAAGAATTGACTAAGAAAATGAAAATCACAAAATTTTCTGAAAAATCCGAATATCGCAAAACCGGAAAAATCAAATTTTTACGCTCCGCGACGATAGCTCGCTAGCAGAAGCCCGCGCAATCGCGCACTTCCGAACTGCGGGGGTCACGTAATATTTAAATAATAAAACGTTGTAAACGTTAACGACAGCTCGCACAGTTCATATAGATTGTTCTTCGATCTTACTTGAAATCGTGTTGGTTTTAGGACAGGAAAAACTATTAAACATCAATTGTATAAAATACAAATTATCATCATTTACGTTCACCTAGACGACTGCGTCTTAATCCGTAGATTTAGATGATTTTCGTAAAAAATTATTTTTTCACGAAATTTTCGAAATAAAATTTCAAAATTTTTTTCGAAAAAATTTTCATTCCCGAAATAAATTCCGAGAATTTTCACCCCGTCGAGGCGAGTCGGGAATTCAGAATTTCGAAAATCGTCTATTCCGTTGCCTAGCAACAGAATCTCCGATTTATTTGTATTTAAAGAGGACCCTGTAAATTTTGAATATTCAGAGTACTCTTTTAGTACAAGGGCGATTTGGGCCGAAATACTCACAGAAATATTGGTATCGTCTGCGAAAGCCGAAATATATTTATCGGGGTACCGCCCCCAAGCGGAAGGACCGGAGTTTTTTTTACTTTTTATTTAAATTATAAAGGAAGGGTTCAAAACTAATAATAAAAAGGGCAGCGGAAACCGGGTCACCCTGTTTGACCCCCCCGTCAAACTTCAGTGCGCGGGTCAACATGCTTCCTAAACTTACAAGTAATTTAGAGTCAATATGTAAAATTTTTAAAAAATTTAAAAATTTTTCGGGAAAATTTAAAAATTTCATAACTTGAAAAATGTAGTTCCTATCAGGCTTGTCAAAAGCTGACTCCTGATCCATGCAGAATATCGCGCCGTTTAATTCCCCTGAATTGAACCCGTTGCGCATAAATGTTAAATTGTCGTAAATCGAACGACCATTTACACCACAAGTTTGCCAAGGACCGATTATTTTGGGAAGGGTTTTGAGGAGCCGATGTTTTATGGCGTTTGGGTTGATTTTGTAGTCCGTATTTGAGAGGCTAACGGTGCGATAATTTTTCAAGTCCTGGGGGTCCCCGGCCTTGAAAATTAGCGTAGCAACGGAGGTTCGACATGAAAGTGGGAGGGAACCATTAGGGAAACATATTAACATACGTGAATAAGCCAAACAACCCACCCAACTAATTAAGAATATTTTTTAAGAAACTAGGTTATAACTTTACCGACTAGCTATTGGACCTGTATACTAATAATATGGTCTGTCTGAATAAATCAAATAATAAATAATAATATTTAAAAAACGACCAAGAAAAAGAAAATCACCAAATTTTCTGAAAAATCCGAATATCGCAAAATAAAAAAAAAATTTAAGCTCCGCGACGATAGCTCGCTAGCGCAATCGCGCACTTCCGAACTGCGGGGGCCACGTAATATTTAAATAAGTAAAAACAACAAGCAAGAAAATGAAAATCACAAAATTTTCTGAAAAATCCGAATATCGCAAAACCGGAAAAATCAAATTTTTACGCTCCGCGACGATAGCTCGCTAGCAGAAGCCCGCGCATTCGCGCACTTCAGAACTGCGGGGGTCACGTAATATTTAAATAATAAAACGTTGTAAACGTTAACGACAGCTCGCACAATTCATATAGATTGTTCTTCGATCTTACTTGAAATCGTGTTGGTTTTAGGACAGGAAAAACTATTAAACATCAATTGTATAAAATACAAATTATCATCATTTACGTTCACCTAGACGACTGCGTCTTAATCCGTAGATTTAGATGATTTTCGTAAAAAATTATTTTTTTACGAAATTTTCGAAATAAAATTTCAAAATTTTTTTCGAAAAAATTTTCATTCCCGAAATAAATTCCGAGAATTTTCACCCCGTCGAGGCGAGTCGGGAATTCAGAATTTCGAAAATCGTCTATTCCGTTGCCTAGCAACAGAATCTCCGATTTATTTGTATTTAAAGAGGACCCTGAAAATTTTGAATATTCAGAGTACTCTTTTTGTACAAGGGCGATTTGGGCCGAAATACTCACAGAAATATTGGTATCGTCTGCGAAAGCCGAAATATATTTATCGGGGTACCGCCCCCAAGCGGAAGGACCGGAGTTTTTTTTACTTTTTATTTAAATTATAAAGGAAGGGTTCAAAACTAATAATAAAAAGGGCAGCGGAAACCGGGTCACCCTGTTTGACCCCCCTGTCAAACTTCAGTGCGCGGGTCAACATGCTTCCTAAACTTACAAGTAATTTAGAGTCAATATGTAAAATTTTTAAAAAATTTAAAAATTTTTCGGGAAAATTTAAAAATTTCATAACTTGAAAAATGTAGTTCCTATCAGGCTTGTCAAAAGCTGACTCCTGATCCATGCAGAATATCGCGCCGTTTAATTCCCCTGAATTGAACCCGTCGCGCATAAATGTTAAATTGTCGTAAATCGAACGACCATTTACACCACAAGTTTGCCAAGGACCGATTATTTTGGGAAGGGTTTTGAGGAGCCGATGTTTTATGGCGTTTGCGATGATTTTGTAGTCCGTATTTGAGAGGCTAACGGTGCGATAATTTTTCAAGTCCTGGGGGTCCCCGGCCTTGAAAATTAGCGTAGCAACGGAGGTTCGACATGAAAGTGGGAGGGAACCATTAGGGAAACATATTTAAAAAACGACCAAGAAAAAGAAAATCACCAAATTTTCTGAAAAATCCGAATATCGCAAAATAAAAAAAAAATTTAAGCTCCGCGACGATAGCTCGCTAGCGCAATCGCGCACTTCCGAACTGCGGGGGCCACGTAATATTTAAATAAGTAAAAACAACAAGCAAGAAAATGAAAATCACAAAATTTTCTGAAAAATCCGAATATCGCAAAACCGGAAAAATCAAATTTTCACGCTCCGCGACGATAGCTCGCTAGCGGAAGCCCGCGCAACTGCGCACTTCCGAACTATAGGGGTCACGTAATATTTAAATAAGTAAAAACAACGACAAAGCAAATGAAAATCACAAAATTTTCTGATAAATCCGAATTTCGCAGAACAGGAAAACTCAAATTTTCACGCTCCGCAACGATAGCTCGCTAGCGGAAGCCCCTGCGAGCGCGCACTTCCAAACTGTAGGGGTCACTTGATATCAAATATTTTCACACTCCGCGACGATAGCTCGCTAGCGGAACCCCGCGCAAGCCCGCACTTCCGAACTGTAGGGGTCACGTGATATCATATTTTCACGCTCCGCGACGATAGCTCGCTAGCGGAAGCCCTCGCAAGCGCGTACTTCCGAACTGTAGGGGTCACGTGATATTTAAAAAACGAAAAAACAACCAAAAAATTAAAATCACTAAATTTTCTGAAAATTTTGAATATCGCAAAATCAGAAAAAATCAGATTTTCTAGCTTTGCGACGATTGCTCGCTAGCGGAAGCCCGCGCAAGCCCGCACTTCCGAACTGTAGGGGTCACGTGATATCATATTTTCACGCTCCGCGACGATAGCTCGCTAGCGGAAGCCCGCGCAACTGCGCACTTCCGAACTCGTGGGGTTACGTGATATTTAAATAAGTAAAGACAACAAGCAAGAAAATGAAAATCACAAAATTTTCTGAAAATTTCGAATATCGCAAAATCAGAAAAATCAGATTTTCACGCTCCGCGACGATAGCTCGCTAGCGGAAGCCCGCGCAACAGCGCACTTCCGAACTGTAGGGGTTACGTGATATTTAAATAAGTAAAAACAACGAGCAAGAAAATGAAAATCACAAAATTTTCTGAAAATTTCGAATATCGCAAAATCAGAAAAATCAGATTTTCACGCTCCGCGACGATAGCTCGCTAGCGGAAGCCCGCGCAACTGCGCACTTCCGAACTGTAGGGGTTACGTGATATTTAAATAAGTAAAAACAAGGACCAAGAAAATGAAAATCACAAAATTTTCTGAAAAATCCGAATATCGCAAAACCGGAAAAATCAAATTTTAAATCTCCCCGACGATAGTTTGCTAGCGGTGCCAGCGCAAGAGCACACTTCCGAACTGTAGGGGTCACGTAATATTTAAATAAGTAAAAGAATTGACTAAGAAAATGAAAATCACAAAATTTTCTGAAAAATCCGAATATCGCAAAACCGGAAAAATCAAATTTTTACGCTCCGCGACGATAGCTCGCTAGCAGAAGCCCGCGCAATCGCGCACTTCCGAACTGCGGGGGTCACGTAATATTTAAATAATAAAACGTTGTAAACGTTAACGACAGCTCGCACAATTCATATAGATTGTTCTTCGATCTTACTTGAAATCGTGTTGGTTTTAGGACAGGAAAAACTATTAAACATCAATTGTATAAAATACAAATTATCATCATTTACGTTCACCTAGACGACTGCGTCTTAATCCGTAGATTTAGATGATTTTCGTAAAAAATTATTTTTTCACGAAATTTTCGAAATAAAATTTCAAAATTTTTTTCGAAAAAATTTTCATTCCCGAAATAAATTCCGAGAATTTTCACCCCGTCGAGGCGAGTCGGGAATTCAGAATTTCGAAAATCGTCTATTCCGTTGCCTAGCAACAGAATCTCCGATTTATTTGTATTTAAAGAGGACCCTGAAAATTTTGAATATTCAGAGTACTCTTTTTGTACAAGGGCGATTTGGGCCGAAATACTCACAGAAATATTGGTATCGTCTGCGAAAGCCGAAATATATTTATCGGGGTATTGCCCCCAAGCGCAAGGACCGGAGTTTTTTTTACTTTTTATTTAAATTATAAAGGAAGGGTTCAAAACTAATAATAAAAAGGGCAGCGGAAACCGGGTCACCCTGTTTGACCCCCCTGTCAAACTTCAGTGCGCGGGTCAACATGCTTCCTAAACTTACAAGTAATTTAGAGTCAATATGTAAAATTTTTAAAAAATTTAAAAATTTTTCGGGAAAATTTAAAAATTTCATAACTTGAAAAATGTAGTTCCTATCAGGCTTGTCAAAAGCTGACTCCTGATCCATGCAGAATATCGCGCCGTTTAATTCCCCTGAATTGAACCCGTCGCGCATAAATGTTAAATTGTCGTAAATCGAACGACCATTTACACCACAAGTTTGCCAAGGACCGATTATTTTGGGAAGGGTTTTGAGGAGCCGATGTTTTATGGCGTTTGCGATGATTTTGTAGTCCGTATTTGAGAGGCTAACGGTGCGATAATTTTTCAACTCCTGGGGGTCCCCGGCCTTGAAAATTAGCGTAGCAACGGAGGTTCGACATGAAAGTGGGAGGGAACCATTAGGGAAACATATTTAAAAAACGACCAAGAAAAAGAAAATCACCAAATTTTCTGAAAAATCCGAATATCGCAAAAAAAAAAAAAAATTTAAGCTCCGCGACGATAGCTCGCTAGCGCAATCGCGCACTTCCGAACTGCGGGGGCCACGTAATATTTAAATAAGTAAAAACAACAAGCAAGAAAATGAAAATCACAAAATTTTCTGAAAAATCCGAATATCGCAAAACCGGAAAAATCAAATTTTTACGCTCCGCGACGATAGCTCGCTAGCAGAAGCCCGCGCAATCGCGCACTTCCGAACTGCGGGGGTCACGTAATATTTAAATAATAAAACGTTGTAAACGTTAACGACAGCTCGCACAATTCATATAGATTGTTGTATTCGAGCATAACCAGTTAACAAGCTTAGATTAAGTATTTTGGTTAGGAATTATGAAAAGTTTACTTGAAATTGTATGTCAGATTGATGAGGCATAATTTATAGACTTATTGGCATTTATCAAGAATATTTTATGAAAATTATAAGGTATAATTTGTAATGTTAAAATGTTGGTGAGCAATACAGAACGAGTAGAGATAACAAGACTGGTGGGGAGGCCACGAAAAGTTGGGCAGGGGCAATTTAGTTTTGCCGGAGGCCCAGCAACGATACAATCCGATTCATAAGTTCAGATACCTACCCCTACCTACCGCGAATAGCTCGGTATCCTACCCCTACCTGCCTAGCATAGCTCGGTATCCTACCCCTACCTACCCCGCATAGCTCGGTATTCTACCCCTAACTACCTCGCATAGCTCGGTATCCTACCCCTAACTACCTCGCATAGCTCGGTATCCTACCCTTACCTACCCCTATTTACCTCGCAAATGGTATCCAACCCCTACCTACCTCGCACAGCTCGGTATCCTACCACTATATACTTCTATCTACTTCGCATGGCTCGGTATCCTATCCCTACCTACCTTCTTAACCTGGATCTACTGTTTTCTAGAGATTTTAGCGCCTGCCGGCGGGGCCCCTGCCGGGGGCATGAAAGTGGGGTATTAAATGCTGATGAACCCTTAGTGGACCGGACTAACTCTCCTCAAGTCATATTGAGAGGTGCCAGCCAGTCTAGGCTCTGACCACCCGTGGTTTAGGGTGAAAAGGGTGGCCATAAACTACGTTCCCACCACCACCACCTCTCTCTCTTTCTTTATCTTTCTCTCTCTCTCTCTCTCTCTCAATTTTTAAACAGGAATGAATGATATCTACGATACGATATTTCACCTTGGGTTTATTCGATATACAAACTAATATTTTGTTCGGTCAAATTCAATTAGTTTTAAGGAAAACGCATTTCGGTCCTGTTAAGACCTTTTTGAGACCTTAACGGTAAATTAGTAACGTATACTTAGAATATTTCAACTTGGGTTTATTTGCTATACATATAACATTTTGTTCGGTCAAATTTAATTAATTATAAGGAAAATGCATTTCGGTCCTCTTATGACCTTTTCAAGGACCTTAAAGGTCAAGTAGTCACTTATTCCAACTACTAAATGGACTTAAAATAAATTATGAATATATTAAAATTTTCTCAGATCGAATCATTCTTCAACATTATTATCATGTATGTACGGCCCTTTTTGGTCGCTGCACCCCGATTTTGAAATCGAAATATCTCCATGTCCCCGTGGTTTGCGCACTTAGCGACAACTGCCATTTTGTAGTGTTTCTTAGTCTCCGTACGATTTTCACATTCGCTTAGTGCGCAAATAACGGGGACATGCCTATTTTTTCAATTTAAGATAACATTGAAAAACCCCAAAATTTTCGAATTTTCGAAAAAATAAATTTGG
Organism: Desoria tigrina; assembly: GCA_906901685.1. Classification (NCBI taxonomy): domain Eukaryota; kingdom Metazoa; phylum Arthropoda; class Collembola; order Entomobryomorpha; family Isotomidae; genus Desoria; species Desoria tigrina. The sequence continues at coordinate 811,829 of CAJQTU010000058.1, forward strand.
TAAAAAATCAAAAAAAAATAACCAAGCCGTTTTGAAATAGGACATAACAACTTTGGTGGAAAGGTAAGAGAGCTGTGACGCAGTGAACATCACTAAAAACGCCCCAAAATATGAGTCTCTCAATATGACTTGAGGAGAGTTAGTCCGGTCCACTAAGGGTTCATCTGCTATACTGTCTAGCATAGGGGGCAAAAATCAATAAAATTGAACAACAATCGAATGTTACAATATCAACATGTAAAATACCTTAAATTGAGAAAAACTCTTACAAAACTGATTTTTAACCGTTTTTTGGGTTAGTTTTTGGCACATATCTCAGGAACGCTTCTGAGATATGACAATCTAGTTAATGATATGAACTCATATTTAAATTGTTAACAACAATTTGCAATATTTTTCCCACACATCGTATCATAAAGGACCTAAAAATAAAGAAAATCCGAAAAAATCCGATTTTTACCCGGTTTTCGGGGTTTATCTCAAAAACGCTTCTTTGATACGGCACTTTTTATTGCAGATTCGAATTCTACGTCAAATTTGCCACAAAATGGCATATAATATGTCTAGATTTAAAAAATTGACCTGAATATATGTAATGGTAGTAGTGTATACTAAATACTAAATATAGAATATATGAGAATTTATAGGGTAAATTCTAATATATATTGACCTATGGTACCTCTTCCTATGGTTGAAATTCCCAGCTACTATTTCAGAATAGTCCTACCAGTATCCCTTAAGGATACTGAAATAAAATTGGAAGAATTCAACCATAGGGAAGAATACCAAAGCTAATTTAAAATGTTGTTTTTATATATTATGTTTCGACCTATGGTATCTCCCCCAGTGGTTCGATTTTGTCGCTGATATTTCAGCATCATCCCCACGGTATCCCTTAAGGATACTGAAATGAAATCAGAAGATTTCATCCACAGGGAAGGATACCATAGCTCGTTTTATAATGTTAGTTTTGTATAGTTAAGCATAGGCTAACTATGAAAAATCAAGATTAGAGCATGAAGGAGACGATACAACAAGAAGAACCTTAATTGAAAGTTTTAGATAATGTTGTTAGCTATAACATATCAAAAATTTAGAGAAATTCATCGATAGGAACTAAAGTTACAACAAAATTAGTAAATTTGCAATTCCAATCCAATGTTAAATTAGTATAGGGAAATTTGCGACTCTATTTTACTCCAACTCGGGTTCCTCTAGTTTTGTCACTAGCTAGCCTTACTATGTATTATGTATGGTTCGTTTATGATTTCATATTTGTAACAAATGCAACAGTGTGATGTTAGCCTGACTTGGGAGGGCGTTAACTAGGAGTAGAAAGATGCATGAACTGAGTCTATTGGTTAGAAATGGAATAGCAGAACTTACTTTATCATTGGGAAGGTTGTGTCTAATAATTGTAACTTAAGATATATACGAGTGTATGTAATGATATTAATGTATTAGAATTTATATATGTGTATTCTCAGTTTTGTCGAGTCATGAAATGATGACTGCAGACGTGGAACCTTTTTTCTGGAGAGGAAGAGTTCAAGATTTTGTATTGATATTATTATTCGGCAAGGATTCAAGGAGGAATGAAAGAGATTCATTCCATATGTCCAAATTTATTATTTCCAAAATTCACAATTCGGTTTATTAAATTAAATTAGTTTATTTTAGTTGGTAAACGATTGTGTCCACTCATTTCACCATACACTTAGCAAAGTGTCAGGGATTTAGTCTTAGCTTATCATTTACGGATTAGTTAGTGATTTGAGATTTTAGTCGGGAATTTTTGGGAAGGAAAAAGTCATCCTCATTTTTATACAGTCCACAAGCTCATTCATATGCAGCATCCGTAGCGCCGCTACATTTTGGTCCTTTCAACCGGATCTTAACCAGTGAAAGTTAAAGTGGATTCAACGGACTGACATAAGCCCAAAACGTGACATTTTGGCATTTCGACTAGCAATCGACCAGTTATTTGGATTCATTCCACTGAAAGGAGTAGAGGACTTCATTTTCAACCAGAAACGGCCCATTGGAAATAATTCATTGGAGGAATCCTGCGCTAGTAATCAGTTAGATAACCACGGATATTGAAGGATTACATTCCCGTGGCTCATATTGTCTTGCTGAACAGACCAGCAACTGTTGAAGTGTGCGTTGAGTCTCACACGCTAATCTCTACAGACTCCTCTTCAGGTCAGAATCGTTCCACTTTTTATTGGAAATAAATCTAATTGTCGCTTTCGACGTTGTGGATTTATGTCCTAGCCCTCTCTAACCGGACTGAAGGTCACGGCAACGGAGACCACAGGGAACAGGACAAGTGGACAAGGATCGGACCATTGAACGAGAATTGAGCAGAGGAGTGGGTGGGGATCTATATTTGGACATCGGGTGGGCGTTCAGTTTTCTTGTAAGAGACGTCCCGTCGCCCGAAGGTCATCGCCAAATTTTTTGAGATCCTGGGATCAAGACACGGAGGAAGCACCACAGTACCTGCACACCGTATCAACCCAGTGGATTCGGTCTTACTGAACCAACCAGTACTTGCTAATGCGTGTGTAGAGTCCCACACCTAAAACAAGGACTTCGAATTAGGCAAGATCGTTTAATTTACACGTATTTGTGATTAATCGACAATTGGAAATCCTTATTCAAATTGATTTGAATTATATTGGAATTATCACTAATCCTTGTCTTTCAATTTCAAAGTAAAATGGAAGGCACAGAACGAGATGAAGTTCCTGAGAACGACAACTTGGAGGAAGAAGTTCCACAAGACAAAACTACAGAAGTTCTAGGAGCTAAAGGCCAAGAACTGAGAATTAGCGACCGGCTAAACAAAGGTCAACGAGGACCTCTATTTGGAAATCCTGTCGAATTTACTCTCGGCAGGAAGAAGACTAAAGATGCAGACCGCACCATAGTACCGAGCAGAACAGATAACGAAGAGGCAAGCTCTTCTAGCAATATTCATGTCAGATTTCCACCGTCTTCCATCCGGCCGAAATCAGTCATTAGTACCACATCCACATCGACCAGTACAGCAACGATTAAAAGAAAGCAAGCCGAACTAACAGCACAGACCGAAATAAATAAACTGGAAGATGAAGAGACTGATCTGAAAGACGAATTTCGAATAGCAGAAATCGAAATAGATAACCGAAAATACAGAATCGAAAGATTTCGAAAAGAACGGGACGAGATGGGTGAAGAGGACGATTCAAATTCTTATCGAATAAAGGAATTTGACAGAAACATCAGGCATGAAGAACAAGAACTAGCGAAAATGGAATTCGAGATTCAAAAACTCGAAATCAAGACCAATACCAAGATCCGATCAATCGAGAAGAAAAAGAATATCGTTCTTCAAGTCGTTGACTTGGAATTGGACAAAATTTTGATAGAAGAAAATGAAGAAGGTCAAAGCAACAGATCGGACGCTGTCTCAGAGGACCGTTGCCAGGATTGGGTAACCGGTCACAAAGATTCCAGCCAAGTAGAAGGAATACAAGACAAAGAGATGGAATCTATCTTAACGAAAATGACAGAAGCGGCTGAAAATGCTAAAGACCGACTTCTCAAATTTGAGTCCGAGAGAATCCGTAGAGAGGAAGAATCGGAACAGCAAAGACTTCAGCTGCTGAAGGAAGTCGAAACCTCAACCGCAGCTGTAACTGCAACAGCCCAAGCCAAGTCTGCTCAAAGGAGTAGACCAGAAACCAGAACAACAGAGGCTCTGATGAACCAGTTTTTTCAGATGCAAATTAAGTCGATGGAATCCGGAAATCAAGTTCCAAGAGCGAACAATTCGCATTTTTTGGCTCGTCAATCTCATGCCAAAGACTTGCCATTTTTCGGAGGAAAGCCGGAAGAATGGCCCACATTCATTGCCGAGTTTGAGAGGTCGAGCACGGACTGTGCCTTCTCAAACTCAGAGAACATGTCACGCCTGAGGAAATGTCTCAAAGGCGAAGCCCTTAAAGCAGTCCAATGCCTCATGGTGACACCGGAGAACTTGGAGAAAGTTCTCAAAACCCTCAAATATAGGTTCGGACAGCCCGAACACATCATCGAAGCGATGATATTTAAAGCCAAAGCCGTTCCAGCAATCAAAGAAGATCGACTGGAAACGCTCATTGAATTTGGAATTGCAGTCCAAAATGTCACCACTACCATGGCAGCCTTAAATAGGGAAGACCACCTGAGCAACCCTCAACTGCTACGGGAGCTGGAGTCGAAACTGTCCGCTAATTATCGAATGAATTGGATGAGATGGATAATTGCTGACAGTACGAGAATCAAGAACTTGGCTTACTTCTCGAAATGGTTGGAACAAGAAACAATTATTGCTTGTCAATTGTGTCCACCAAAAATAGAAGACGACAGGAGAATGTCACAGGACCAGCAGGGACGTAGGCGTTCAAATCCAAACGTGTTCCTAGCGACAGAAGGCCAAGAAGGTGAAAAGAGTTATCGGAACTCATCTCAACCAAAGGACAAGAAATGCAGTTTCTGTTCTGATATCGGTCACAGAGTCGCCCAGTGCAAGAAGTTCGAGAAGGAAAACTTGGATTCGAAATGGAAATTCGTGAAAGAGAAAAGGCTTTGCTATGGATGCCTTATCTTTGGGCACGAAAACCAAAATTGCAAAAGCAAACGAGAATGTGGAATAGATAAGTGTGACAATACACACCATCGATGCCTCCACAGACCAAAGGACAACGGTGTGGTTGCAACCACCAGCACCGAGGAGGAAGAGTTCGTCGGAACAGCCCTCCAGTCCAAGGAAACATTTATCGGAGATAGACAAGTAAATGTTCAAATATTACCAGTCCGTCTGGAAGGACCGAATGGCATCATCGATACATTCGCAATGTTGGACAGTGGAGCGACGGTCAGCCTAATCGAGTCAGATTTAGCTGACGAATTGGGACTTGATGGACCGATAAGACCGTTGAGCTTATCAGGGATTCAGCCCATGGATCAAGACTTATTTTCCCGATCCGTAGATTTCAACATCATGCCAGCAAACGGATCTGAGAAATATTCAATGAGGAACGTGAGAACCCTCAGAAAATTGTCGCTGCCAATCCAGTCCATTCGAAAGAAAACATTGGCGAAGTGGAATCACCTAAAGGGATTGGGAATTCAATCCTACGAGAACGCGAAGCCAAGGCTCTTAATTGGTAATAGTAGTGGGAGAATAAGTGGAATTTCCCACCGATATGGGAAATCCTGTACTATCCATCGGGATAGGGTCGGGTATATAGATAAACATAGGTTGATAGCTATATGCATATATCCGTGTGAGAGAAGTATGGGATAAATCTAGAATAGGTGGAGTTTCCCATCCATCGGGATAGGAAAGGGTCTGTATATAGATGCCTATGGACGGCTAGATATATGCATATATCCGTGTGAGAGAAGTATGAGATAAATCCTACTATCTAGAATAGGTAGGGTTACGGGTATAGGGCCCCGCTATGGGCTGTTTGCTATATGCATATAGTGTATGCGTATGTATAGACACGTGCTGCTTTGGTCACATGGTATTTTATTCATATCAAAGCAAGTGGGAAGCCAAAGTAAAAGTGGGAATCCAAAGTAAAAATGGGAATCCAAAGCTAAAATGGGAATCCAAAGCTAAAATGGGAAGCCTAAGCTAAATGGGACGCCAAAGCTCAAATGGGAAGCCTAAGCTAAAATGGGAATCCAAAGTAAAAATGGGAAGCCAAAGTAAAAATGGGAAGCCAAAGCTAAAATGGGAATCCAAAGTAAAAATGGGAATCCAAAGCTAAAATGGGAAGCCAAAGTAAAAGTGGGAATCCAAAGTAAAAATGGGAATCCAAAGCTAAAATGGGAATCCAAAGCTAAAATGGGAAGCCTAAGCTAAAATGGGACGCCAAAGTAAACATCGGAAGTCAAAGTAAAAATGATTGAGTGATGTTACACGTGTCCCTTGCACGTGATAAAAGGGGTGGATTTAGGCATTTCCCCTTCTTCAGCATTTTCGACTTAATATCCACCCGATTGCCACCAGAAAATATTTCCACAACTATTTCCACTTCATACAGATACAAGGTACACTCATAACTTTACACTTTTATGTTTTTGAAGGGACAGGTAAGGGAAGACATAAGGCTGATTCTAATTTACAAGGACCGCTCATAAATAATAATTTTGTCAATATTTTACAATAAGTCGTAAAAGTATGATATTTAAGAATCAAATACTGATTTGACAAAACATTAATTTATGAATGAATATGAATTACATTAATTTATGAACGGCCCTAATCATGCCTTAACAGTCTATGCTTTTATATGAAGCTAGGCCTTTCCTAGTGCTAAATATGTTTTTATTAAAATTGTAACACATCTGTGAATGTTTCGAATTCCCAAACTCTGAAAGTTTTTAAATGGTCCCGAATATATTCCAAAGAGATGGACATGGAGTTTGATTCTCAAAGTCAAATGGTTAGGCTGTAATTAAGATATAGACATGCAATCTTCTAAAATTCCCCTTCTTTTCTTAAATGTACATCTCCTAAACTATAATGGTTTCAGTTTCATGAGATTGAAATTTGTCAAGTCAGACAGTTATTTGATGCTGCATCATAATCTGATACCCTCTAAGATTTCTGTCTAACTCTTGCAACTCAACATCTTCTGTTTTAAATAAGAAATTATGGACACAACCCATCCAGACTTTAACCGAAACAGTTCGATCCAATTAAAGTACATTAGAATAATATCTAGGTTTTAGAAAAATGCAGTTAAAACTAGCATTCTTTATTTTTCTGGGATTTGGAATCGTGGAGGCAATTCCATGTAATAGAGTGAAAGGGTGTGAGAGCTGTGTTCTAGAAGTCAATTGTATGTTCGTAACATATAAGGGACAGAAAGATGAAGGGACGTGCATCGCGAAGAAGGATTTTAACAGCAAGAGGATTCGAAATACCATCTACGATATTCCAGGCTGCTGGGATTTAAGGAAGATTATTAGTACGGAAGTTTATTGCTTTATATTAATTTTTATTACTAACATAATTGATAAAATATTTGATTACATTGTAACCATATTATTCTAGTCGATGCTCAAAAAATAATCCGTGATCGGGCATCTAGCAGTGGCGTTGAGAACGACGAACGGGTCAGAATCGGGACGAAGATCAAACCAGAAAGTGAGTTTCAATTAAAATTATAAAAATTAAATATCCATTAAAATCGTGATTATATCGTATCTGGATTGTGGTTAAGATTTAAGCATTGATTTTGAATTGAGTTGCAGGTACTCTTATTTCGGGCACCTCAGAACTTCCGGTTGTCATGGTTACAGATCAACCGTTTGCCCTTTCTGCCCCAACTACATCTCCAGGTTCTGTTGGAGCACAAATGAAGGACATCATTACGGGTAACTGGAATTTATTTTAATCGACTTTCATTAAAAATCCAAAATAATTTTGATTTTGTCATAATGTACCCCTATATTAATAATGATGTCTCAGGTAACACTTCACCACCATCTATCCACGATGTCCCTCAAAATCAGAACCATGGATTAGGAGGGACAATCAAACCTGAAAGTGAGTTTGAATTAAAATTAGAACAATTAAATATTTCATTACAATCGTGGTTATATTGTATCTGCATTGTGATTAAAATTTAAGCATTGATTCTGAATTTAGTTGCAGATACTCTTGTTTCGGGTTCAACACAACTTCCCGTTGTCATGGTTACAGATCAGCCTTTTGCCCTCTCTGCCCCAACTACATCTCCAGGTTCTGTTGAAGTACAAAAGAAGGACATAGTTATGGGTAACTGGCATTCATTTTAATAGAATTTTGCATTAAAAATCCAAAATAATTTTGAATTTGGCATAATGTACCTATTTATTAATAATGATGTCTCAGGTAAAACTTCACCACTGTCTATCCACGATGCCCCTCAAAATCAGAACCCTGGATTAGGAGGTAGAATCAAACCTGAAAGTGAGTTAAATTAAAAGTAGAACAATTAAATATTCCATTAGAATCGTGTCTATATCGTATAAAGATTGTGATGAAGATTTAAGCATTGATTCTGAATTTAGTTGCAGGTACTCTTGTTTCGGGTTCAACACAACTTCCCGTTGTCATGGTTACAGATCAGCCTTTTGCCCTCTCTGCCCCAACTACATCTCCAGGTTCTGTTGAAGTACAAAAGAAGGACATAGTTATGGGTAACTGGCATTCACTTTAATAGAATTTTGCATTAAAAATCCCAAATAATTTTGAATTTGGCATAATGTACCTATTTATTAATAATGATGTCTCAGGTAACACTTCCCCACCGTCTACCCATAGTCGATTCAAAAATCACAATGGAACTGGAGGGAAGTCTCAACTTGAAAGTAAGTTTTGATTTATTTTAACCAAATTGTGTTGTATATGTGCATGTAACTAATTGAACGTGAGATTATAACGTACTGTTTCATCAAACTAAGACTAGCCTTGGGTCTTAAACAATTCTTTTAAATTAAATCGTAGGTAGCACAGTGGCTCCCGTTTTGAGAGAATCCTTTAAAACAGCGGTTTACATTGTTACGAGTCAACCTATCAAAACGCCTTTTCCTGCCGTCAAGTTGAATGTTGAAGACTTCAGCTGCTCTGTAGGTTTATTAAAATGTTCCGACTCGCTATAGCGAGTGATAACTGGCTATAGCAAAATATACGAGATATTATGCGCATTGCAAAAACAGCTCGCAGATATAAACTTGAAAACGCTCGCTGCATCTAACTGATTTTGTTAATTTATTTTGACTTACCAGGGCTACAAGGACTCAGAAAGCCAGAGAATTGTGAGGTTGTGGTGTCAGGTTCACGTCGTCGAGACCAAAATGTTGTCCAAGAAATTCGACATTCAACTGGTGAACGACTATAATAATAGTCCAATTTCTCCTTTTCCGGCTTCATGCATCATCTCGATGTGGAAGTATAAGAATTGTGGAAAAATGGCGGTAAGGAGTCAGTAATAATATAGCGGACTAGGATTAAATATACTAGCCCGTCTATATCGTTACCGAATCCCACTCAACCAATGTTGTAGTGTCTAAGCTGTTAACGTGGGAGAGAAAAATCTCGCTAATAGATTGAAACATTTATTTCGTTTTTATAGGATTTTATTGTTTTCTATGAAAATGTGCAAATTTTTTTGGATTTTCAATTATTACTAAAAACTATTAATAATTAATAACACTTCTACAATTAGTATCCTAATATTTAAAAATGAATTACATCCTTACATTTTACAAGTATCTGAATGTTATAACTATTATTATAATGAACACTTATTATTGGTATTATAACAATTTAATTATTTTGTATTTATGATTTTTAATGATGATTAAACATTTAAATATTAACAGGTAATTGATGACGATAATTCTGCCTTTTTATTATACCATTTCTTACATACAAAACCACAAGGACAGATATTGCAATCAGCTCTCCTAAACTACATATAGTACGTGCGGTGTCGTCATAGTGATGGCAAGGTGTAGGTGAAGCATGTGTGGAGGAGTTGAACCGGTTAAAAGGAACGGCTGTCAAATTATTACACCCCTCTTCTTCTGAGTGAATGAATATCTGAGTCAATGACCCATTCGTAATATTATAACATTCGTCTAAACTACAGGCCTTCTGAGTAACTATGCCATACACTGTGGCTAATCTCGGTTTATGACTACATATGAACACAGGATGTGCATAGCTAGACCAGGACACCCTATAATACGCCATTGTTGAGTTTTTTATACAGTCTTGACATTCAGTCCTTATTCTAGTGTCATTGTACATACAGGTGCATGGTACTAGAAGGACCATGATTATTAAAAGATGCATCTTGATTAGGACCGCCGAGGGCAACATCGTTGAGTGATGCGTGTTCTTCTTCTTACACGCCTTTTAATGGCTCTGTAAAATCGAATTACAATCATGTCATTAGATTTTAAATTTGAACTGAACGAGTTCAATATTTCACTAGCATTGTAGCCCCTGGCTCGAAAATTTAGAAAATACAAGCAGTGAAGCCCACAACTAACAGCTCCTTTCGCCTGAATTATTTTTGTATTAGTAAACACAACTGGAACTGGGAAGTAAATCCCGTAATGTTCATTTGGTAAGCCATACGAATCCATCCAGTCAATGCATACTTTATTATTTACATTATAAACGTAGCAGGCTAAGAAATGAGACCCCGGTTCTTTCCTAAGGTCTGAATTAATTACAATTGCAATTGGATTTTTATCATACTTAATTAAATGCACTTCATCCCGTGCAATCACAGAAACACTTTTAACTGTTGTATTCTCAAGTAATCTCTTTAGAGCTACAAATATGCTATAGGAATCCATTTTCAGTTTAGAAGGCTATCTGTATAAATATTACGATTTGCATCAACCTGTAAAATAGTTTCACTTGTTCCCAAAGCAATTACAGTAAGGCTTTCTGTAGTAGCAGAATGAAATGTAAGGGATAATTTAATCTGTCCTGTATGCTTAAATGTGAGCTTGTTGGGGCCACTTGGAGGCATGAGGGGAAGGATGATTAGAAAATTCCCATTCTTATATGATCTTCTGTCAAATGGTAACCCAGTTTCCTTGTTCGGTAAAGCCTGAATCAAGCTATGATATCCTAGCAGAGATAAATCATCTTCTGTTTTAAAGTCAATTTTTCTATAAATGTTCGTCAATCCATCAACAGTTACTGAAATAGACTGAAGATTATGTGGCACAAAGGCAAACCCACTTTTTTCCAATTTACCACCGAATGTCTCTGAACTAACAAGCCCAACACAAATTAACGAAGGAATATTTCCGGTCCACAGGGTTTCAGACAACACTGATAACGAACCGGTTGCAATGTTAAAAGCACGAGTATCATTATATTTTGTAATATAATTAAATCGTTTTGAAGAACTCAAGGCCGATTCATGTTTGCTAATTATATCAGGGTGAATATAATTCTTTTTAATGAAAAGAACAACGTCCATCAGCTGAATTTTATAGCCAGTTGCTTGTCCCGATTTACTCTCTGAGGAATCTTCTGTTGTTTTTTCTGGGGGTTTGCCAACTAGGGAAAAGTTAACAGGTGCTCTTTTAAGAGTCAATTTAAGCTCTATGCCACTAGCTAACTGTCGGTTTTGTAGAAACAGAGGTTCACCGATACTTCCTATTACTTCAAACGGCGTACTATTTTTTGAAATGTCATACCTGGCCTTGAAACCCGAGTTCGTAGTGACGTCCCAATTATCAATCCCACCATTATCGGGATATGACAGTTCGCATGAATTTATTGAGTCTCTTACGGCACTGCCGTTTGAAAGAAGATTTTCTATATAATTTCTATAATGAAAAAGTCCGTTGCTTGATTTACTAATTGGAGTTTGATTGAGAGTTAGCTCGGCGCTGTCAAACAAACTGTGGAAGAAGCCGGCTGTAGGGGCCACGACATGAGATGAATCGGTCTTCTGATCGTTGTCTAATAGGATTCTAGCCTTTATATACAAGTAACTAGACTTTAGGTCTAGATAAATGGGATTGGGGCAACTTGGTATAATAAACTGTAGGTTGTTAGAATTGTTGGAGAAAGGGGAAATGGGGTGATATTCAGTCATTATAGAATTTTGTATGCCTATATCAGTAGCCGGTATAGACAATATATCTAATGAGCTTGAGTAAGAAGGGAGACTTCCCTCGTTAATAGTGACCTCCATGTCTACCTCTTTTTAGTTCGACGTTTCGGTTTACGGGACTTCTTTTTAGCCTTTTTTATGACTCGTTTCTTTCTCCTTGGTGTTTTCGGCTTTGTAGCTCGCCTCTTTCTAACCCTCGGCTTACCCGTGCCCAACTGTTTAATACGTTTTTTTCGTTTAATAAATGTACCTGTCTTGCCTTTTAAAGGCACGAGATAATCCTCATCTGATTGTACAATAGCTCCACTCCCTCCACCTCCAATTTGATTTTTATCGGGCCCCATTTCTTCTACACTCCTCTCTAACAAGCACCCCTCGTCGTCACAATCAATGTTCCTCATCTTAACGCTTTCTTCTTATATGAAATGTCACAAAGGTAGGAGCAGATGCAACTGGAAATCTTTGAAAGTTTTCTGTTAAAAGTTGTGTATGAATGGTGGAGAGTTCTTGGTTCTGAGACTGTATGTATTGAACTGGGCTAAATGTGATGTGGTGTTCAACACTTTTACCTTTTTTTCTGGCAATAATTCTAATTATATCCCTGCATTCGTTTCCATAAAAAATAGGGTCGGTTAAATTAGTTGAGACCAACAACTTTGAATTTGACGTTTGCGCTATTGGTAATTCTATGGGATCTGTTTGAATTACTTTGGGGGGAAACTCAATTAAAATTACCTCTGTCTGCTTTTTTGTAAATTTAAAATCTTTTTTCAGGCCAAGATATTTGTTTATATGTTGAGGCAGCTGAACGTGGTAATTCCCTTCATCAATATTAACAATCACCGTATCTCGTGATGGAGGTGTTACAAATTGCACGTCTATATCGGCTTCCAGCAAAGCGTTGTTAATATTCAAAAATAATGACTCCAATTTAAACTGTAATGGCTCTTCTACGTACACTGAATGATGTTCATAAAATACTAATGAGAGTACTAGATCTTCATCGTCGCCTAATCTTTCTAGAAGATCTTGACGTCTAGCATGCTTAGCCCTATGTTTTCCATTTTTTAATACTGCAATATCAAATCCGAGAATTCTAGCCAAATTCAGCGAAATAAGTAAATTGTATTTGTTACTGGGGTCATTTAATTCAATATCTGTTCGAATACCATCATCGTTCCCTGGATAGTAACTTGTTAATGAGACTAGGGGTAGATATTTTTTTATTTCGAGAGCTAATGCAGTTATGAATTCATCCATTCGATTGGATGATTTGTGAAATTTTGTAAGTGTTGTTTTAGTTTCAATTACTTTAATCAAGTTGTCTGATCCTCCAACAGTGAAGAAAGCAGTCGGTGGTATATCGTCATGTGTGATCTCTTCGGGGTCCGGGATATTGTCGGGATCCTCATAGGTATCCGTGTAGAATATCTCGGATAGGCCAATCTCATGAGAAGAGGAGGACAGCTTGAGGGGTGAGTAGAGGTAGTTTTTGAAGTTGCAGGAGGTGTTATGGGGGTAGAAATCCAATGAGGTGTTTGAACTGCATATCACGTACAGGTCGTCACTCCGATTGTCGGAATTAGATTCTAGAAATGAGTATTCCATTTTAGCTTATTTTTAATAGCTCTTCACGGTAAAATCCACCTAGTATAGGTTCTAATGCGAGATCGGTAAGATAGTAAGTGGGTACAGGCTTTGTATGTCGTACGCGTTTTATAAGGAACTCCTCGGATGTCCACGCCCTAGCAAACCCCTTGCTAAATAAAAACTTATCCTTACTTAAACGAACACGGTCTCCTTCCTTTAGGGTTGGCTGTTTAAAGGCTGCACCAATCATAGAACGATATTGATTAAACCAGGCAATACTACTAGATTCATCGTCAATAATTTGGGCTGGGCTGAATCCTAACCGAGTCTGATATGTGTTATTTAAACTCTCTGTAAGTTTGTCTAAAATATCAATCCACCGATTGGCTTTTGTATGCGTGAAATAGCGTTGAAGCTTTGTTCGTACAGTACGTACCATACGTTCAGCGTACACGCTTTTAAGCTTTGAGTGGGTCTGGTAAAGCTCTACATTAAACTTTTTCAGGAGCCCACCTAATAGCTTATTGCGGAATTCCAGACCCGAGTCCGACCAGAGTTTAGAATGCGTTCTTCCGTATCGATTAAAATGAGAAGTAAATGCCTCAGTCACGCTAGCTGCTGACTTGGTTTTAAGAGGGTAAAGATATAAGAATTTTGAAAAAATGTCAACATATACAAGAATCCATTTGTAGTTCTTGTTCTCACGGCTAATATTGGACACATCAATAAGGTCCACGGCTGCTATCTGCCCGGGAAATGGGGTTATTATCCGTCTACGAGGAAATGAATGTCTTACCGGTGTGTGATAGGTGTACGCATCAAGTTCAAGCAATGACTTATGAACGGCTGCTCGATTTTTGAACTTTTGATTTTTTAAAAACCCCGAAATTGAGGTAAAAGAACCAGGAGCGGATAGATCCGTGTACGTGCTTTGAATTTTACTCATGATTTAAACTTGAATTTAGAGTCAAAACTAGTCCACTCCACTGGCTTTGGAATCTTTGGTGGAGGAGATTGTGCAGGGTTGGGTTTTGTGTTCTGCTCCGGAATCAAGCCTTTACGCACTAGGTCCTGATATAGTAAATCCGGGATCACTCTTAGTATGGTAGTCATCTTAATTATCACATGTACTAACTACACTGTCTTCCATTACCTTTGCTAGTATACATGCAATCAATTCGCGAATTTTATTCTTTTGCTTGATAAAGTACTGACGTACCAATTTCCTATTTAAACTACTCTTTTTACAAAAGTATGTGTTTAGGCCTTTAAACTTTTTTAGACATTTTTTGTCTTTAAGATTGTGTCCGAACCTTTGATAATTACAAATTATTTCGATCACTACTTTAATTTCGGCTTCTGTACAATTATTTACAAGACGTTTGTACTCTGTTAACTTCTTGGCATCTACTAACGATTTTAAAAAGTCATAATGGACTAATAGAGCCATTTTATAAAGGATTATATATTTTCAAGTCGGTCGTCTTGGGCAAAATAAAATTTCGTACTCTCAATTCATCGTCTCTTGTCACGGTGAAGTCTATTAATATGTAGTTATATGGCTTATTTTTTGTAGCGTCCTTTAGACTCTCCGTTAGAAAGTGTTTGTGGCCTGGGGCAAACTGACGATTTAAATAACTCGTGGATGCCGAATCTCTTATATTTCGGAAAAGGATTAGATAGGAGCAGTTCAATGACAGATTTCTGCAGTTGCGCGCAAATAAATTCTGCAATAAAAGAAAGCACACATAATTGCCGTGATGTGAACGCTGCACAAAAAAATCTGTTATCTGTTTGTTAAAGTCACTGTTTGATTCTAAATCACATATAACATCGTCAAACACTACAGCCACGTTGATATTTTCATTTGATTTCTCTAGATACTCTTCGTAGTTTTCGTGGACGGATACGAATGTAATAAAGGGGTGGGTTTTTGCATAATCTTCAAATCTTTTCTGAAAAATTCCATATATGTACACTGCTTTGTGAATCTTTTTGGTAAACACAGAGTCTCTGTGATGTAATAAATCTAGAACTAATGTCGACTTTCCAGAATATCCCTGCCCGGCTACGATTATTGAGGAAGGGAATTCAAGCCTAGGATCAAAGGTCTTGAAAGCCATCTCCAGTCAGCTTATAGTGATAAAATGCGTACGAATTTATTAAATCAGGGCTTAAGTATCTACTGCAGCTCAGGCCGTGGAACCCGATACGATTCGTAGTGACTAGGGAAAGTTGATGATTGACTGAGCGAAGAGACGTAGATTCAACATATCTTAGTTTTTGATCTTCTAATAATGATCTATAAAATGCATGAGATAATTTTCGCAAACTATTTCTATCCAGTCCAGCTTTTCTATACTTTGAACAATTACTGCAATCCCCTCTATTTTGACAGTAAGGGCACTGAATCTGAATGGAATAGCTTTTGTTCCGAATTGAAATTATTTGGATGATAAGAGGGTTAATTATTTTGAATTTTCCTGCAATGTTAGCATTGTCCATGCAATATAACGGGTGATTGGGATTCAAATTAGAAAAATCAAATAAATGCCCGATGGATTTGAGTCTGTTATAGTAGTTATTTTGGGGCGATTTGATTAGTACATTTAAGGAATCAGTATCGCAAAAAGAGAGCTTAATCCCAGGGAATGATTCTTGTAACGCATTAAACATTTTATACAATCTGACTTTGGAATTTTCCAATATAATGAACGCTGCTACCATGTTATTTGAATATCTGATGGTCCGTCGAGCCATATGGAATAGTACAATTTCATCATTAATAATTTTGAAGTCCATAAACGTGTCTCGTGCAAGATATTTGATTGATTCTGCCCGAGTCAAACTAATTATAATATCCACAAACTTGGATGTATTTTGTAGTAATTTACCCCAAATTGAATTGGAAATATTTTTTAATGCTAGACTGCCCAGCTCATCGTTCGTTTCTATTGCATGTTTTCTCAAGGACATGATTTTTTCAATAGTGGGTCGTAGATATGGCCTTTCTGTAAATTTGAAAGCTCTTGATATTTTTTCGAGACGAATTCCACGTTGAAGGTAAAATTTTAGCGTATGAATGTATACAACATAATTTACCCGCTTTCCGAAATCCAAAATCAACTTCTCGTTTATAAAGGGGTTGGGAATATCCTTTCCGATTAGATTAAATAGCGTCTGCTGAACTTCTGAGAGCTCTTCAAGCCTGATTCGTCTTTTAGTTGGCATCAAAGGCAGATAATTATCTCTGTCCATTAGTTCTCTGGGATATGTGAGATCACATTCTAGAATTACACCGGTTCCTGAATTTTCGGGGTAATCCAAGATGTTTAGTTGACTGATTTCCAGATTATTTAGCCACTGGTAGTTTCCGACAGCGAGATCGTCCATGCAACATTTACTATAGAAGCTGTTAGCATCGCAGGCTAAAATGTATGAACGTTCATTTGAATTCCCATTAAAATTCCCCAATTCCTCATTATTTGCTGTGATTTCTCTGGTACAAGATACAGCTAAGCCCCCTCTGATCCCTCTATTGATCATGGATATTATGTCTAGATCCTTGACAAATTCGAATGTCTCCCCGAGCATTGAAACATCGAATGAGAATCCAGAAATGGTAAAATTATGCAACGGGGATATCTCAAAATGTTTGAAACAATACGTGGCAAATGAAGTTATAACATCAGCCGTTAATAAAGTTTGTGCTTTCATATATATTTTAAGATACTGTCTAAAGTCTCTGCACTTGAAATGTTTATACACAGTGCACGCATTAAGTACATTGGCTTCCGCCTCTCTCTCGTTATCAGTAGCATTTCTAAATTGTGCATCTGTTGGAAGGGGGTGATCGAACTTGTCGGCGGAGTCAAACCATTCAGTGGGGAAAGCCAAAGGCAGGAGAAGGAGACCAGTGTTGGGGTGATTGTCGAATCCGTTGTAAAGACTGGGGAATTTTAGATGCAGTTTGTCGAAAGACGATTTACATTTCAAGCGGTCCACCAAACCCTGCAAGCTGGCATTGATTAATAGTTTAGAATCGATTATTCTTGATTTTGAGTTCAATGTGATTGATATCACCTTCTCACTTGTAGGGGAAATTATTTGGCATTTTTTAACAAATTCTGGTTTTAAGCTGCTTAGTATAACATGAGCCTCCAATTCTCCAAACCCATGACAAATAAAAATGCAAATTCTTTGTCGAATTGCAAGGTTACAAGGTTGGCATATTATTTCCAACTTGATATCCTTGTTAACATGAGAATGGTGGAAGACCTTCACCAACCCTTTTTTTGAGAAACTGTTTCCGCAGACGTGACAATGTGTTGTCTTGACGTAGGTTACTCGATCTGCTGGAGTAACAATTAGAGGCAATGAATTATCCTTGACCAGTTTTAGGCAAGTAGCGGTGATATGAAAAACGGTTTGAAAAAAGTTCTCCATGACTGAAGTCTTGTCATAATATTTGTAGTAGACCAACTTATCTTTTGGATCTAATATGCAGATGCTGTAGCAAGCTGCAAATAAGTCTGCATTTGTCCTTGTATACTTTAAAGTTGCTGGCGGAGCAGATGGGCTTGCGGGTTTAGCTATGCATTGTATCTTAAAAAAAATCCTATATGCATATTCTTGCCTGGCATATTGTTTTCTGAATTTAAACTGGTCTTCTGTTGGAAATGTTATTCGCTTGCGAGACAGTATTCCACATTTGTCTTCATGTGTGGATGGGTCGGGGGCTGACACGGCTTTTAAACAATGTCGGCAAATAGATTGCGTACAGTGTGGCTTCCCTACTAGCTTTTTTAGTGAAGTTATAACGGTATAATGGTAGTTAAAGGCAAGAAATGACGGGTCATTCGGGATTTCATCCTCTAGTTCTAGGACCGGCTGCTTTAGCAAAAGTAAGTCACAGTGGCGGGGATGTAAAACTGGAGCGATTCGGATTGGAAAAATGTTTGATCCCTCGTGAGAGAATACGCTTATAGATATTTGATTTCGTCGTGTGAATTCGTCCAAGTCCGATAGTGGAACTGCCGACGTATATCCAGAAAAATCTATGGCCTTTGTTATATCAAGTTCCCGAATCAGATGATAATAGGAAGCAGGGTTTTCATAAACCCTTTTTAACCTTTTTTTACATGTCGGAGGGAGATGATGAAAGGGAACGCCTTCGAACCCAGGCAGTTGAATTCTTTCCCTTAATAATGAACAAATGACAGAGAGTTGAAAGCATCCGTTTGAGTAGGTTTTGATGTTTAATAGGCCTTTATGTTTCAGTTCCGGCGGAAGATTGATATATCCCCGTCCCTGAATAGGGCGATATTGCCCCAATTTAATCTGTAGGTGATGGATGCTACTTATTTTCCAATTACTACCCTCCTCTGTGAAAAGTGATATTGAAGCGTTCAAATAGTCAAGGGCCGTAATTATATTGGTCTCGACAAAACTAGAGGAAAGGAACCTTTGAAATGGAGTGTAAAAAGTACGTTGCCTTTCCTCTCCTGTTTCAAATTTTTCAAGAGTGCAATGCACATTAATATTGGCCCGTATGCCCTGATAGTGAGCAATTAACTGGCCTAGAAGCCCGTGCAGATCATTTTTTGCGATATTAAAAGCCGCATCGAATGATTCCAACGGTTCCTCAAAGTCCAGCTGAAAAATCGCTATAGTTCCGCGATGGACGATGTGTAATAATTTGAAGTTTCCCATGTTGAAATTTGATGGAAAAAATTCGCTTACTTGATGCACCCCCATACCGAACTGTGCGTTTGTGCAATAATGATCTTGTAAATTTGGGAATATTTCCCTGCAATTGTTACAGGCATGCACAAGGTCAAAATGAAAGGCATATGTATTATATCTTACGAACTCCTTATTGCACCCTTCAATTATGCAGGTAAAAAGTCGACCACATTTATTTGATCTGCTTCGATCTGAAGATTTGACCGTGTCAATACGGACACGTTTCGGGGGGCCGCTCATGATGAGAAGAATATTGTGCTTTTTTGTCTTCGAGACTCTTTACTTAAATGAACTTTACAACGATCAACCCATCCAAATACCTCAGAGTGTTTTCCGTTAGACCAATCAGGTATTCCGCTGTTTATTTTATACCACTTTTCTCTTTCCCTGAACTTGGCCAAGGGCAGTGGAAAAGATATAATCTGGTCGGTTGTTCGTTTTTTATGATGTGGGTGGGTTTTTCCAAACTCCTTACAGGAATAACACATTACATGTTGGCTGGATACGTTATAGTAATATCCTATAAAGCTACAGTATATACCAATGTCTCTGTTGCTCTGGTTATATATTCTATCTCGTAATCTTTCCTCACAGTCTATACACATTGAAGCAACAATTTCGCGTTGAATAGAACAATGTTTTGTTGACTGAACTCGCATGGACCTACTCATTTTTAATTATACTTACGTAATTTCAGTGACGCAAATATATTCCTTCGCATATCGATACGTTTTAATAGTTTCTGTGATATATAGACGAGCGTCAGATTTAATTCGCCCACCACATGCACCACCGTGGAGTGACATTAGCTCTATTTCACAACCTTCACAAATAACTTTGGTTTTGTAGTGTTCTCCTTTTTTATCACAAGCGAACTCAGTTTCATGAATGATGAAAAAGTGCGTCTCGTCACAATGTTTACAATATATTGGTGGAAATGGTTCAGACACTAAACGGGGTCGCTTTTCAAACAAACCCCTTTGACACTCTCCGTTATGAAAGCGAAACATTTTTTGTAAGAGTATCTTCTTCACCTACGAGTCTGTGACACTCCCCACAATAGATTGAACTTTTAGTGGCCTCACGATCCAATTCTTTTTTAATGTTCAAATAATGCAGAAAGTTGGTCGAAATCGTTTTGCATTTGGGGCATTTGTACTTATTGTCGTGAACCTGTGATTTTATGCACGATATTATTATTATTCTGTTACGATAAATTACTTTCTGAATGAACGGTACCTTAAACCTATTCCTCCAACATTCCCCAATTCGTTCCATTTGACTGAATCCAACTCAAAGTTTCTAAAACTGTAAGACAGGTTTCACATGTTAATATATAAGCATTGACGTGATAATTGTCATAATACCTGATTTCGTGATATCCCAAGAACTGAGAATAAAATATTTCACAAATGTTACAGAATAAATTATCAGATGAAACTACAAATTGTCTATGAAGCACATTCATGTTAATAGTTTATGCACATATCCTTTGAAAAGAGGTTTAACAATATATTCATATACAAGACTGTATTCATGAGGTGTGAATTGTTTATTTGAGTATTTGAATCTTTGAATCATGTAGTTGGACTTATAATTAGCTTCTAACAAACATCTTTTGCATACGTGTGGATTTGGATACCCTTTCGAGATTTTAAAAAAACACCCATTTTTGTCAAAACATTTTTGGCATATAGTGTATTCATCATCATAGCTTGGTTCATCTAAAAATTCCCGACACTGTGCACAAATTAGTTCTACCACGTTAGCAACAGGAAGTTTCATGATGAAGTTTAAATATGTTTGCCCGATGATCTGTCTGGAAAATGAAGCCAATGTCCTTGTTAATTATTAGAATTCTACACTTAAACCGTAGCCTATCTATGGCATATATTTCCCAGTACCTTTTTCTATATTTTTGTTGCTTGTGAGTGTTTATAAATTCTTTCACTTCTACTTGCTGATTAAAATGTACATTTCTCCCGTCTAATATTGTGAGTTCTTTAATCAAGTCCATAACTATTTATTAGTTCCGGAATTCTGAAGCCTTTTGAGGTCTTTATGGGCCTTTTGCCGTTTCTGGCTACACTTTAAACACTCTAATATGTTATAAAATGAATTGTAAATTGGCTCTAAAGTACAACTGCACCAAGATTTGTTGAGGCAAAAGACACAGGACACATGTAAATGAGTTCCACGGTGAGATGGTTTATAGTGCATATTAAAAACCTTCGACGAGTAGACACATATATATACAGTCATAACAATATGTACATAGGCCTGGGCACTCGAGGCCAAATGCTATGCTTTCAACTTCACAGAAACAGTCTGATTCGCATATGTCACAATAATGATCCATATTTTTATGGTACTCCTATTTTAATTCTGTCCAATAACACCCTAATAAAAACAACAAACAACATTACAATTAGAATGGTCATGAACACTGTCAATATAGTTATATATTTAGTAACTCTTGTCAATCCCCTGTCCAATGTCGCCCGCTCCTCCTTTAAGTATTTTAGAGTTTCTTCTTGAATAAAGGCATTGATAATAATCCACTTTAATTGGTCATTGTAAACATCGGAATATGCAAATTTATGTCTCAGAAAAAAATATTTTGATGACCCTATGGAATTGTTTACTCGTTCTATAAACTCTGAAAATTCAAATGTACTTACAGGGGCCCCTACAACCATGCTATGGAGACCTGAGGTTAGGACACTCATCGTCAGGAACCCCGAATATATCTTCATATACCCCAAGCCTTCTATACTCTGCCTTATACTTTTCTAGATTTGTAAACCAACGGTTATCCGAAAATCGTTCTTTACTTATACTCTTACCAAGAAACATTAAGGATTTTCCATCCCGGACCCTACTACACGCTACAAATGTAGATTGAGGGAACCATTCACGAAGACCTAAATCAATACAAACTCTATCCAATGTCAGTCCCTGTACTGAATGTATTGTACCAGCATAGTTTAATCTAAGTTTGAATGATGTAACTTTAATTTGTGTTTTCCTGTCATCACGAATATAATCTACAGAAGGAAATATTGGAATACAACCATTGATTGTATTTCCGTACACCTTATCAAATTTAACAAATATGCAAGCCGGAAGTGCATCATCAGGTTTCAAAGGGTCGTATATAACTGACTGAATTATTCCTTGTGACCCGTTGCACAAATTTGAATTGATGCCGAGATTACGAGTTAACTGAACGCGTGCATGCTTACTAATAAAGAAATCATGATATGGATAGCCTAAATCTGTGTATCGTGGTTCAAATATTGGTCCAGCCCTAGCTACAGGCTGTTTGAGTTCACGCAGTTTTTGTAGATTATAAGACTGTACTCTACAATTTGTAGGGAATATTCTATAGGCGTCCTTAAATTCGGCTTGCTCCTTTTCCGTTAAGTTGATTTGTAATCGTGAGTTCATAAATATTTCATCATCTTTTGTTAACTGTTTACCCCTAAGCCTAAAGAGGAAGTCTGAAAACTGTTCGTGACCAGCTTGCCGACAGTTTTCCTTTAAAAAAAATGTTGGCTTCAACCCCCTATACAATAACACTCCTTCCCTTGCAAATCCTCCCAACAAGTCGGGATTCTCAAACAAGGCTGTATCTCCTACAGGCATGAGCTGGAGTAATTCTCCAAAGCATAATATATTCAAATTACCGAAGGGTTGGTCCGATCTTCTTCTTCCGACCGAAGGGCCGGATTATTATCGACGAACTGGATTCTCTTGATTTTGGAGAAATTCTGCCACGACTGTCTGGCGAGGATGGAGCCTTACAAGACAAGGACGACCCTAACTACTGGGGTTTGAATTTGTGTGAGTCTGTGGGCAATGGAATATTTCTGATGAGGCCTTTTCTAAATCAACTTGGAGGCTACGGAATTCGGATTCTTATGTGTCGTCGCAATCCAGTTCGGCATTTAAAATGGATTGGAAGGAGTATGAGCTGGTCAAGAGGGGCATTTTGCGACTTTCTTGACGTTTTGCAACTCTATCTCGAAGAAATAAAGGAGGACCGGAATAAGACCATCATCAAAAAATTGAAAGTGAAGCAGGAAGACAGTAACAAGGTTCTTTAAAGGATCGCATATTGCCCCACAAAAAAATTGTAGTCGTTTCGTAGTATGGTATCAAGTTGCCCCCAACATACAGTTTAAAGTGTAGTGAAGAACAAGCAACGTTCTTAGTGTTAAAATTATATCAAAAAATATTTAAAGTGTAAAATTCATGTTTTTATAATAAAAAGCTAAAAAGGAATCGCATATAAGCTTACGGATTTTATCCTCCAACTGGGTGAGACAGATGAACATTTCCTTCCAAATTAAATAGAAAGTCGAACTGCTCCATTTCCTTGGTTTCCAAATTCAGCACTCTTAAGTTAAGATATTTTTCATTATTGTTTGTAAAGACATACCGCATTACCGGAACTAAATTTAATGGTTCTTCATATATTTTTGCTGCGAAAGGTAGCCACACATTGACAGCTAGAGGCTGTAATATCATAAAGTTGTGTTCATAAGTCAGATGTCTGTAAGACCCCATTGTTACAGTTCACGCAAGTAGGAAATATCCCTACACAGCCTGGAAGATCCCCTGGTTTTAAATTAAACACATGTACAGGTTCTTCAAACTCACTTGACGAACTGTCATACATACGAACCAGAAAAAAGGATTTAGAAGCACTTCTTTTCACAAATGTCAGGACTGGGAATTTGTTGATTTCTTGGTTGATACTAAAGGTTCCGTCCGGTAACCAATTTGAATTTCGAGTTCTTTTACACTTAAAGTTGAAGGTTCTTTCAACATATGTTCTTTCGACTATTTGTTTGCACTTACGATTCATCGAGACACGTCTTGGAGTTTCAATAAGGAAGGTTGGAACGGTTCTAAGGTTCATTTTTCACAAGTCTTGGAGGAAAGAACGGAGCGAGAACTTCTTGAATAATCTCTTGGGGATTTATTTCTGGGACACAAGACACGTTATATGTAAAACACTCGTTTTCAAATACCTGATCTACGTTATTAAACATTCTTACCACAATGACTTGTTCATTGTTTTTACGAATGACTGAAAGAATTGGAACAGAAGGGATTGTTGTTTTATCAGAAAAAACACCATCTGGAACTAATAGCTGAGGATTGTATAAAAACTTAAAGGGGAATTTTAAATAATGCGTAAAGCGACTGAATTTGGTGTTACGAGATGCCATGACGGAGGTGTATAGAGATCAAAGGTAGGTTATAGAATAACAGTTGGCCTTTGATATTTTTCGGAGTTCAGTTTTACGCACATACACATCATAAAACAACCACCGATTGTACGCATCAAGTCATACGCATTTAGACCAGTACGCATAACAGAACTCCAATTACAGGACCTGCATAATCCAAAACGTAAGTTATTCATTCATATATTCATATACATTCATGTATTCTATTATTATTATTATACTTATACTATCATAATATATAATTGACAGAATGGGAAAGAGAGGAAGACAGTCACCTTCACTTTTAAGTGGACCTTCTCAAAAACGGAAGTCTGTTCCGATTGAAACAATCCCGATATCGGACTCTGATTCCGATACCGGAGACGAAGATGTTTTTAAACTGAACAAACGTCAAAAACAGGAACAAGCAAATCAACCGAGAGAAGAAGTCTTTTCGAATGTGGAAAATCCAAGGATACAAATCGGGACCTATGTCACTCTACTCTCCAATGATACGCCTCTACAACCAACAGTTTTCATGTTCGGGTCACCAAGGACGAAGTGGAAATACTGAAAGAACAAGTTCGAGGGATTGAGGATTATCTAAAAGAAATACTTCCCCGCTTGGATATCACTGTGCATCTCACTGTGAAGGAAAGTCCATTTTACCGGGATCCAACCGTCGACTAACAACAATGGATTCTCCTATTTAAAAGGTATGTGTATCAGATCTTAAAACCAAAACAATAACATACGATACATTAACACATACATAATAACAAATTTACTATATTCTCTGCAGATTTCACTGTCCACAGTTCAAGCCTCTCTCACCCTCACCACCTGCACAGCATTAATTAATGGAGCCAAGCATTTATCCTACCCCTTTCCATGAAGAAGAAGCATTTTACAGCGTAAGTCAAGCTATTAAACTGCCCAAGATACAAATTCGACAATATTGGGTCAACGGTTCTCATCACATTCATTGGAAGATTCCAACCGGATCAACATTTACATATTATCAGATTCCTGCAAGTGACCTGCAGCAATTCATTCAAAGGTTAGAAACGATTATTAAGGACATTAACGATGGCGTTAGCTTGTGCAAAGTAGAAGCACTAGACAACTCTGGACTCATGTTTCACCCTTCCAGAGATCCTTCTGGAGATTGGTCGATCCACCTTCGTATCCCTCCATTCCCGGACGGCTGCAGTTTCACAGTAATCGAATGTAAAGAGTTTGTTGAACTGTTACAGGAAATGGACTTTCAGATCGATTACGAAATGGAATACAGGAATCAAATGGATAGCCTGCCTGATTCTTGGTAGCCACTGTTCACCTCTCACCTTTAGTATATCGTAAATATAATTAAACTCTGTATTTTATACCGAAAATAAATATAAATTGCATTTAACATAACAATTACTCCATTATTGCATTAAGTTTCAACACCATTTAGACTTTAACATAACTACGAATCATGATAACATATATTTCATATTACCTTGGATTCCCATTTGAGCTTTGGCTTCCCATTTTAGCTTAGGCTTCCCATTTGAGCTTTGGCGTCCCATTTGAGCTTTGGCGTCCCATTTAGCTTAGGCTTCCCATTTTAGCTTAGGCTTCTCATTTTAGCTTAGGCTTCCCATTTGAGCTTTGGCTTCCCATTTTAGCTTTGGCTTCCCATTTTTACTTTGGCTTCCCATTTTTACTTTGGATTCCCATTTTTACTTTGGCTTCCCATTTTTACTTTGGCTTCCCATTTTTACTTTGGCTTCCCATTTTTACTTTGGATTCCCATTTTTACTTTGGATTCCCATTTTTACTTTGGATTCCCATTTTTACTTTGGATTCCCATTTTTACTTTGGATTCCCATTTTTACTTTGGCTTCCCATTTTTACTTTAGATTCCCATTTTTACTTTGGATTCCCATTTTAGCTTAGGCTTCCCATTTTAGCTTAGGCTTCCCATTTAGCTTAGGCTTCCCATTTTAGCTTAGGCTTCTCATTTAACTTAGGCTTCCCATTTGAGCTTTGGCTTGCCATTTTAGCTTAGGCTTCTCCTTTTAGCTTAGGCTTCCCATTTGAGCTTTGGCTTCCCATTTTAGCTTAGGCTTCCCATTTTTACTTTGGCTTCTCTATTTAGCTTAGGATTCCCATTTTTACTTTGGCTTCCCATTTTAGCTTAGGCTTCCCATTTTTACTTTGGCTTCCCATTTTTACTTTGGATTCCCATTTTTACTTTGGATTCCCATTTTTACTTTGGATTCCCATTTTTACTTTGGATTCCCATTTTTACTTTGGATTCCCATTTTTACTTTGGCTTCCCATTTTTACTTTAGATTCCCATTTTTACTTTGGATTCCCATTTTAGCTTAGGCTTCCCTTTTGAGCTTTGGCGTCCCATTTAGCTTAGGCTTCCCATTTTTACTTTGGCTTCCCATTTTTACTTTGGCTTCCCATTTGAGCTTTGGCTTGCCATTTTTACTTTGGATTCCCATTTTTACTTTGGATTCCCATTTTTACTTTGGATTCCCATTTTTACTTTGGATTCCCATTTTTACTTTGGATTCCCATTTTTACTTTGGATTCCCATTTTAGCTTAGGCTTCCCATTTGAGCTTTGGCGTCCCATTTAGCTTAGGCTTCCCATTTTAGCTTTGGATTCCCATTTTAGCTTTGGATTCCCATTTTTACTTTGGATTTCCACTTTTACTTTGGCTTCCCATTTTAGCTTTGGATTCTCATTTTTACTTTGGATTCCCATTTTAGCTTTGGCTTCCCATTTTTACTTTGGATTCCCATTTTTACTTTGGATTCCCATTTTTACTTTGGCTTCCCATTTTTACTTTGGATTCCCATTTTTACTTTGGATTCCCATTTTTACTTTGGATTCCCATTTTTACTTTGGATTCCCATTTTTACTTAGGATTCCCATTTTTACTTTGGATTCCCATTTATACTTACTACAGTCCGGATAAGGCGGCAGCGAAAACCACTGTACCATGGTGTCATAACTTGAGAGCAATTAGATTTTTTCCCATACTTCTCTCACACAGATATATGCATATAGCAAACAGCACATAGCGGGGCCCTATAGCCGACCCTTCCCTATGGATAGTAGAATAACCCTACCTATTCTAGATTTATCCCATACTTCTCTCACACGGATATATGCATATAGCTATCCGCCCATAGGCATCATTATACCCGACCCTATCCCGATGGATAGTACAGGATTTCCCATATCGGTGGGAAATTCCACTTATTCTCCCACTACTGGTAATTCACACCTTGAACTTACAATTACAAGGGAGATAAGAGCTGGTCCACCAAACAGTCCGTTTGGAATTAGAACCCTGTTAGGATGGACGCTGCTAAATTCCGGTCATGGAGGTGGAGAAGAACTTATAGTCTTCAAATGTAACGCCAGAAGCAACCACTGTCAAACGGAACATTCACAATCCGAGAGGTTCGAAAACAAGTCAGCAATCGAACTCAAAACTGACAAACTGGTCAAAAGAGAGAAAGTCGTGAACCAGAAGTCGATCCTAAGGAGTACCTGGGGCAATGCACGGGGGCCAGGATCAAACCCAACTGCTCAATCAGAAGTAAAATCTGATGAACCCGGAACGAGCAACGGAATCAAGAACATGACCAGAGATGAGATCATGAGTTGGTATGTACAGACCCGAAGTGACAACAACTCGACTCCAACTACACAAGATCATGCAACCCATCGGGTCAAATCGGAATCTACCACAAGTGATCTGACACGAAGACTTAAGGCTCGAATACGGGATTAGATGAGACACTGCGGCAGCGCCTCATCGGGGGCCAGTATGTATTCGAGCATAACCAGTTAACAAGCTTAGATTAAGTATTTTGGTTAGGAATTATGAAAAGTTTACTTGAAATTGTATGTCAGATTGATGAGGCATAATTTATAGACTTATTGGCATTTATCAAGAATATTTTATGAAAATTATAAGGTATAATTTGTAATGTTAAAATGTTGGTGAGCAATACAGAACGAGTAGAGATAATATAGAATATATGAGAATTTATAGGGTAAATTCTAATATATATTGACCTATGGTACCTCTTCCTATGGTTGAAATTCCCAGCTACTATTTCAGAATAGTCCTACCAGTATCCCTTAAGGATACTGAAATAAAATTGGAAGAATTCAACCATAGGGAAGAATACCAAAGCTAATTTAAAATGTTGTTTTTATATATTATGTTTCGACCTATGGTATCTCCCCCAGTGGTTCGATTTTGTCGCTGATATTTCAGCATCATCCCCACGGTATCCCTTAAGGATACTGAAATGAAATCAGAAGATTTCATCCACAGGGAAGGATACCATAGCTCGTTTTATAATGTTAGTTTTGTATAGTTAAGCATAGGCTAACTATGAAAAATCAAGATTAGAGCATGAAGGAGACGATACAACAAGAAGAACCTTAATTGAAAGTTTTAGATAATGTTGTTAGCTATAACATATCAAAAATTTAGAGAAATTCATCGATAGGAACTAAAGTTACAACAAAATTAGTAAATTTGCAATTCCAATCCAATGTTAAATTAGTATAGGGAAATTTGCGACTCTATTTTACTCCAACTCGGGTTCCTCTAGTTTTGTCACTAGCTAGCCTTACTATGTATTATGTATGGTTCGTTTATGATTTCATATTTGTAACAAATGCAACAGTGTGATGTTAGCCTGACTTGGGAGGGCGTTAACTAGGAGTAGAAAGATGCATGAACTGAGTCTATTGGTTAGAAATGGAATAGCAGAACTTACTTTATCATTGGGAAGGTTGTGTCTAATAATTGTAACTTAAGATATATACGAGTGTATGTAATGATATTAATGTATTAGAATTTATATATGTGTATTCTCAGTTTTGTCGAGTCATGAAATGATGACTGCAGACGTGGAACCTTTTTTCTGGAGAGGAAGAGTTCAAGATTTTGTATTGATATTATTATTCGGCAAGGATTCAAGGAGGAATGAAAGAGATTCATTCCATATGTCCAAATTTATTATTTCCAAAATTCACAATTCGGTTTATTAAATTAAATTAGTTTATTTTAGTTGGTAAACGATTGTGTCCACTCATTTCACCATACACTTAGCAAAGTGTCAGGGATTTAGTCTTAGCTTATCATTTACGGATTAGTTAGTGATTTGAGATTTTAGTCGGGAATTTTTGGGAAGGAAAAAGTCATCCTCATTTTTATACAGTCCACAAGCTCATTCATATGCAGCATCCGTAGCGCCGCTACAATTGTTCTTCGATCTTACTTGAAATCGTGTTGGTTTTAGGACAGGAAAAACTATTAAACATCAATTGTATAAAATACAAATTATCATCATTTACGTTCACCTAGACGACTGCGTCTTAATCCGTAGATTTAGATGATTTTCGTAAAAAATTATTTTTTCACGAAATTTTCGAAATAAAATTTCAAAATTTTTTTCGAAAAAATTTTCATTCCCGAAATAAATTCCGAGAATTTTCACCCCGTCGAGGCGAGTCGGGAATTCAGAATTTCGAAAATCGTCTATTCCGTTGCCTAGCAACAGAATCTCCGATTTATTTGTATTTAAAGAGGACCCTGAAAATTTTGAATATTCAGAGTACTCTTTTTGTACAAGGGCGATTTGGGCCGAAATACTCACAGAAATATTGGTATCGTCTGCGAAAGCCGAAATATATTTATCGGGGTACCGCCCCCAAGCGGAAGGACCGGAGTTTTTTTTACTTTTTATTTAAATTATAAAGGAAGGGTTCAAAACTAATAATAAAAAGGGCAGCGGAAACCGGGTCACCCTGTTTGACCCCCCTGTCAAACTTCAGTGCGCGGGTCAACATGCTTCCTAAACTTACAAGTAATTTAGAGTCAATATGTAAAATTTTTAAAAAATTTAAAAATTTTTCGGGAAAATTTAAAAATTTCATAACTTGAAAAATGTAGTTCCTATCAGGCTTGTCAAAAGCTGACTCCTGATCCATGCAGAATATCGCGCCGTTTAATTCCCCTGAATTGAACCCGTCGCGCATAAATGTTAAATTGTCGTAAATCGAACGACCATTTACACCACAAGTTTGCCAAGGACCGATTATTTTGGGAAGGGTTTTGAGGAGCCGATGTTTTATGGCGTTTGCGATGATTTTGTAGTCCGTATTTGAGAGGCTAACGGTGCGATAATTTTTCAAGTCCTGGGGGTCCCCGGCCTTGAAAATTAGCGTAGCAACGGAGGTTCGACATGAAAGTGGGAGGGAACCATTAGGGAAACATATTTAAAAAACGACCAAGAAAAAGAAAATCACCAAATTTTCTGGAAAATCCGAATATCGCAAAATAAAAAAAAAAAATTAAGCTCCGCGACGATAGCTCGCTAGCGCAATCGCGCACTTCCGAACTGCGGGGGCCACGTAATATTTAAATAAGTAAAAACAACAAGCAAGAAAATGAAAATCACAAAATTTTCTGAAAAATCCGAATATCGCAAAATAAAAAAAATCAAATTTTTACGCTCCGCGACGATAGTTTGTAAGCAGAAGCCCGCGCAATCGCGCACTTCCGAACTGCGGGGGTCACGTAATATTTAAATAATAAAACGTTGTAAACGTTAACGACAGCTCGCACAATTCATATAGATTGTTTTTCGATCTTACTTGAAATCGTGTTGGTTTTAGGACAGGAAAAACTATTAAACATCAATTGTATAAAATACAAATTATCATCATTTACGTTCACCTAGACGACTGCGTCTTAATCCGTAGATTTAGATGATTTTCGTAAAAAATTATTTTTTGACGAAATTTTCGAAATAAAATTTCAAAATTTTTTTCGAAAAAATTTTCATTCCCGAAATAAATTCCGAGAATTTTCACCCCGTCGAGGCGAGTCGGGAATTCAGAATTTCGAAAATCGTCTATTCCGTTGCCTAGCAACAGAATCTCCGATTTATTTGTATTTAAAGAGGACCCTGAAAATTTTGAATATTCAGAGTACTCTTTTTGTACAAGGGCGATTTGGGCCGAAATACTCACAGAAATATTGGTATCGTCTGCGAAAGCCGAAATATATTTATCGGGGTACCGCCCCCAAGCGGAAGGACCGGAGTTTTTTAACTTTTTATTTAAATTATAAAGGAAGGGTTCAAAACTAATAATAAAAAGGGCAGCGGAAACCGGGTCACCCTGTTTGACCCCCCTGTCAAACTTCAGTGCGCGGGTCAACATGCTTCCTAAACTTACAAGTAATTTAGAGTCAATATGTAAAATTTTTAAAAAATTTAAAAATTTTTCGGGAAAATTTAAAAATTTCATAACTTGAAAAATGTAGTTCCTATCAGGCTTGTCAAAAGCTGACTCCTGATCCATGCAGAATATCGCGCCGTTTAATTCCCCTGAATTGAACCCGTCGCGCATAAATGTTAAATTGTCGTAAATCGAACGACCATTTACACCACAAGTTTGCCAAGGACCGATTATTTTGGGAAGGGTTTTGAGGAGCCGATGTTTTATGGCGTTTGCGATGATTTTGTAGTCCGTATTTGAGAGGCTAACGGTGCGATAATTTTTCAAGTCCTGGGGGTCCCCGGCCTTGAAAATTAGCGTAGCAACGGAGGTTCGACATGAAAGTGGGAGGGAACCATTAGGGAAACATATTTAAAAAACGACCAAGAAAAAGAAAATCACCAAATTTTCTAAAAAATCCGAATATCGCAAAATAAAAAAAAAATTTAAGCTCCGCGACGATAGCTCGCTAGCGCAATCGCGCACTTCCGAACTGCGGGGGCCACGTAATATTTAAATAAGTAAAAACAACAAGCAAGAAAATGAAAATCACAAAATTTTCTGAAAAATCCGAATATCGCAAAACCGGAAAAATCAAATTTTTACGCTCCGCGACGATAGCTCGCTAGCAGAAGCCCGCGCAATCGCGCACTTCCGAACTGCGGGGGTCACGTAATATTTAAATAATAAAACGTTGTAAACGTTAACGACAGCTCGCACAATTCATATAGATTGTTCTTCGATCTTACTTGAAATCGTGTTGGTTTTAGGACAGGAAAAACTATTAAACATCAATTGTATAAAATACAAATTATCATCATTTACGTTCACCTAGACGACTGCGTCTTAATCCGTAGATTTAGTAATTGTTCTATGATTAATTGATTTACATCCACAAGAATATGCTATGACACAATCAAGTTAGTTTCCATATCAAATATGTGAAGAAACTGAATATTTGAGAATTGTCCTAAACTACATTGAATACAACTGTTTCCCAATGTGTCCATCCACTTTGCTATTTAAACCTGTACAATTTCGTTAAAAATTATTTTGTTGTTTGTCAAATGCAGTTAAAATCTACTTAAAACACTGTTTTCAAATTATAGATTCTATTTTTGGATCAATTTGAACAGTTCATGAAACAATATTATGAAATGTCCCAATTACGGCTTTTACGAGCCTCAGATTGTTGTTTTGCATATAAAATACGTAAATACCTTTAAAATTGGATTATTGTTTCAAAACGTATTGATTTATATATATCATTCCTGTTTCCAGAAATGTCGATTTAATTACATATTTAAAGCAATAGAAATTCTTTAAAAAACATTTGATATATAAACCAATACGATTTCCTCGAAAACCATTTTCATGTTGCACAATTCATATCAAACCTCAAAATTTTTCAAAATTGTTTTAAATTTAGAAAAAGGATAAAAATCATATATATAAATTTGGTATTAAAACCAATACAATTATGTTAAAACTTAATTCTGTGTTCGGAATTTGATAAACACTGGCGAATATTATGCTTCCATTTCAAAAAAATTTTATTGGTTCTAATCCGGCCTGCTTCTAGGCTGTTTAATCTTGTCTTGATTTACATTGACAAAAACGACGGACACACGGACGGACGGACGGACGCACGGACGAACGGCCTGGTTGACATCATTAGCTCTAAACCTATTTTTAATAGGCGAGCTAATCAGTAAAAACAACGAGCCAGAAAATGAAAATCACAAAATTTTCTGAAAAATCCGAATATCGCAAAACCGGAAAAATCAAATTTTCACGTTCCGCGACGATAGTTTGCTAGCGGAGCCCGCGCAAGAGCGCACTTCCGAACTGTAGGGGTCACGTAATACTTAAATAAGTAAAAGAATTGACTAAGAAAATGAAAATCACCAAGTTTGCTGAAAAATCCGAATATCTCAAAACCGGAAAAATCAAATGTTCACGTTCCGCGACGATGGCTCGCTAGCGGAAGCCCGCGCAAGCCCGCACTTCCGAACTGTAGGGGTCACGTGATATCATATTTTCACGCTCCGCGACGATAGCTCGCTAGCGGAAGCCCGCGCAACTGCGCACTTCCGAACTGTAGGGGTCACGTGATATTTAAAAAACGAAAAAACAACCAAAAAATTAAAATTACAAAATTTTCTGAAAATTTCGAATATCGCAAAATCAGAAAAAATCAGATTTTCTCGCTCTGCGACGATTGCTCGATAGCGGAAGCCCGCGCAACTGCGCACTTCCGAACTGTAGGGGTTACGTGATATTTAAATAAGTAAAAACAACGAGCAAAAAAATGAAAATCACAAAATTTTCTGAAAATTTCGAATATCGCAAAATCAGAAAAATTAGATTTTCACGCTCCGCGACGATAGCTCGCTAGCGGAAGCCCGCGCAACTGCGCACTACCGAACTGTAGGGGTTACGTGATATTTAAATAAGTAAAAACAAGGACCAAGAAAATGAAAATCACCAAATTTTCTGATAAATCCGAATTTCGCAGAACAGGAAAACTCAAATTTTCACGATCCGCAACGATAGCTCGCTAGCGAAAGCCCCTGCAGGCGCGCACTTGCAAACTGTAGGGGTCAGTGATATTTAAAAAACGAAAAAAACGACCAAGAAAAAGAAAATCACCAAATTTTCTGAAAAATCCGAATATCGCAAAATAAAAAAAATCAAATTTTTACGCTCCGCGACGATAGTTTGTTAGCAGAAGCCCGCGCAATCGCGCACTTCCGAACTGCGGGGGTCACGTAATATTTAAATAATAAAACGTTGTAAACGTTAACGACAGCTCGCACAATTCATATAGATTGTTCTTCGATCTTACTTGAAATCGTGTTGGTTTTAGGACAGGAAAAGCTATTAAACATCAATTGTATAAAATACAAATTATCATCATTTTCGTTCACCTAGACGACTGCGTCTTAATCCGTAGATTTAGATGATTTTCGTAAAAAATTATTTTTTCACGAAATTTTCGAAATAAAATTTGAAAATTTTTTTCGAAAAAATTTTCATTCCCGAAATAAATTCCGAGAATTTTCACCCCGTCGAGGCGAGTCGGGAATTCAGAATTTCGAAAATCGTCTATTCCGTTGCCTAGCAACAGAATCTCCGATTTATTTGTATTTAAAGAGGACCCTGAAAATTTTGAATATTCAGAGTACTCTTTTTGTACAAGGGCGATTTGGGCCGAAATACTCACAGAAATATTGGTATCGTCTGCGAAAGCCGAAATATATTTATCGGGGTACCGCCCCCAAGCGGAAGGACCGGAGTTTTTTAACTTTTTATTTAAATTATAAAGGAAGGGTTCAAAACTAATAATAAAAAGGGCAGCGGAAACCGGGTCACCCTGTTTGACCCCCCTGTCAAACTTCAGTGCGCGGGTCAACATGCTTCCTAAACTTACAAGTAATTTAGAGTCAATATGTAAAATTTTTAAAAAATTTAAAAATTTTTCGGGAAAATTTAAAAATTTCATAACTTGAAAAATGTAGTTCCTATCAGGCTTGTCAAAAGCTGACTCCTGATCCATGCAGAATATCGCGCCGTTTAATTCCCCTGAATTGAACCCGTCGCGCATAAATGTTAAATTGTCGTAAATCGAACGACCATTTACACCACAAGTTTGCCAAGGACCGATTATTTTGGGAAGGGTTTTGAGGAGCCGATGTTTTATGGCGTTTGCGATGATTTTGTAGTCCGTATTTGAGAGGCTAACGGTGCGATAATTTTTCAAGTCCTGGGGGTCCCCGGCCTTGAAAATTAGCGTAGCAACGGAGGTTCGACATGAAAGTGGGAGGGAACCATTAGGGAAACATATTTAAAAAACGACCAAGAAAAAGAAAATCACCAAATTTTCTGAAAAATCCGAATATCGCAAAATAAAAAAAAAATTTAAGCTCCGCGACGATAGCTCGCTAGCGCAATCGCGCACTTCCGAACTGCGGGGGCCACGTAATATTTAAATAAGTAAAAACAACAAGCAAGAAAATGAAAATCACAAAATTTTCTGAAAAATCCGAATATCGCAAAACCGGAAAAATCAAATTTTTACGCTCCGCGACGATAGCTCGCTAGCAGAAGCCCGCGCAATCGCGCACTTCCGAACTGCGGGGGTCACGTAATATTTAAATAATAAAACGTTGTAAACGTTAACGACAGCTCGCACAATTCATATAGATTGTTCTTCGATCTTACTTGAAATCGTGTTGGTTTTAGGACAGGAAAAACTATTAAACATCAATTGTATAAAATACAAATTATCATCATTTACGTTCACCTAGACGACTGCGTCTTAATCCGTAGATTTAGTAATTGTTCTATGATTAATTGATTTACATCCACAAGAATATGCTATGACACAATCAAGTTAGTTTCCATATCAAATATGTGAAGAAACTGAATATTTGAGAATTGTCCTAAACTACATTGAATACAACTGTTTCCCAATGTGTCCATCCACTTTGCTATTTAAACCTGTACAATTTCGTTAAAAATTATTTTGTTGTTTGTCAAATGCAGTTAAAATCTACTTAAAACACTGTTTTCAAATTATAGATTCTATTTTTGGATCAATTTGAACAGTTCATGAAACAATATTATGAAATGTCCCAATTACGGCTTTTACGAGCCTCAGATTGTTGTTTTGCATATAAAATACGTAAATACCTTTAAAATTGGATTATTGTTTCAAAACGTATTGATTTATATATATCATTCCTGTTTCCAGAAATGTCGATTTAATTACATATTTAAAGCAATAGAAATTCTTTAAAAAACATTTGATATATAAACCAATACGATTTCCTCGAAAACCATTTTCATGTTGCACAATTCATATCAAACCTCAAAATTTTTCAAAATTGTTTTAAATTTAGAAAAAGGATAAAAATCATATATATAAATTTGGTATTAAAACCAATACAATTATGTTAAAACTTAATTCTGTGTTCGGAATTTGATAAACACTAGCGAATATTATGCTTCCATTTCAAAAAAATTTTATTGGTTCTAATCCGGCCTGCTTCTAGGCTGTTTAATCTTGTCTTGATTTACATTGACAAAAACGACGGACACACGGACGGACGGACGCACGGACGAACGGACTAGTTGACATCATTAGCTCTAAACCTATTTTTAATAGGCGAGCTAATCAGTAAAAACAACGAGCCAGAAAATGAAAATCACAAAATTTTCTGAAAATTTCGAATATCGCAAAATCAGAAAGAATCAGGTTTTCACGCTCCGCGACGATAGCTCGCTAGCGGATGCCCCTGCTGGCGCGCACTTGCAAACTGTAGGGGTCAGTGATATTTAAAAAACGACCAAGAAAAAGAAAATCACCAAATTTTCTGAAAAATCCGAATATCGCAAAATAAAAAAAAAATTTAAGCTCCGCGACGATAGCTCGCTAGCGCAATCGCGCACTTCCGAACTGCGGGGGCCACGTAATATTTAAATAAGTAAAAACGACAAGCAAGAAAATGAAAATCACAAAATTTTCTGAAAAATCCGAATATCGCAAAACCGGAAAAATCAAATTTTCACGTTCCGCGAGGATAGTTTGCTAGCGGAGCCCGCGCAAGAGCGCACTTCCGAACTGTAGGGGTCACGTAATATTTAAATAAGTAAAAGAATTGACTAAGAAAATGAAAATCACCAAGTTTGCTGAAAAATCCGAATATCTCAAAACCGGCAAAATCAAATTTTCACGTTCCGCTACGATGGCTCGCTAGCGGAAGCCCGCGCAAGCCTGCACTTCCGAACTGTAGGGGTCATGTGATATTTAAATAAGTAAAATAAACGACCAAAAAAATGAAAATCACTAAATTTTCTGAAAATTTCGAATATCGCAAAATCAGTAAAAAACAGATTTTCTCGCTCTGCGACAATTGCTCGATAGCGGAAGCCCGCGCAACTGCGCACTTCCGAACTGTAGGGGTTACGTGATATTTAAATAAGTAAAAACAAGGACCAAGAAAATGAAAATCACCAAATTTTCTGATAAATCCGAATTTCGCAGAACAGGAAAACTCAAATTTTCACGCTCCGCAACGATAGCTAGCTAGCGGAAGCCCCTGCAGGCGCGCACTTGCAAACTGTAGGGGTCAGTGATATTTAAAAAACGAAAAAACGACCAAGAAAAAGAAAATCACCAAATTTTCTGAAAAATCCGAATATCGCAAAATAAAAAAAATCAAATTTTTAGGCTCCGCGACGATAGTTTGTTAGCAGAAGCCCGCGCAATCGCGCACTTCCGAACCGCGGGGGTCACGCAATATTTAAATAAGTAAAAACAACGAGCAAGAAAATGAAAATCACAAAATTTTCTGAAAAATCCGAATATCGCAAAACCGGAAAAATCAAATTTTCACGTTCCGCGAGGATAGTTTGCTAGCGGAGCCCGCGCAAGAGCGCACTTCCGAACTGTAGGGGTCACGTAATATTTAAATAAGTAAAAGAATTGACTAAGAAAATGAAAATCACAAAATTTTCTGAAAAATGTATTTAACATTTTAAAACTAAAAGACTGAAAATGTGATATAATAATTTTAAGCATTTCATCGTGTCGGTCGTCAAGCAGAAGGAAGATGTTGCCAGGGGACCATTTAGTTCCTACCCTAACGGTGGTTCTGTCCCGGCTTCGAAAAGAAGAGCCGACTGAAGCGGATATTAATATTTAAAATATTTTTCATATAAATGATATTATTTAAGGAAAGCAGGTGCTTTGCCCTGACACCTAGCGTGTCATATTGTGATATTCGGGATATTCCGAAACTGCGCATGTGCAGATGCTCATTTGAACCATATATAAATATTCTTGTCATGATCTACCCTTAACAAGAGAAATAAACTCTAACGATTTTTGTTACTATAATTTAAAAAAAAAAAATTTTCTGAAAAATCCGAATATCGCAAAACCGGAAAAATCAAATTTTCACGCTCCGCGACGATAGCTCGCTAGCGGAAGCCCCTGCTGGCGCGCACTTGCAAACTGTAGGGGTCAGTGATATTTAAAAAACGACCAAGAAAAAGAAAATCACCAAATTTTCTGAAAAATCCGAATATCGCAAAAAAAAAAAAAATTTACGCTCCGCGACGATAGCTCGCTAGCGGAAGCCTGCGCAATCGCGCACTTCCGAACTGCGGGGGCCACGTAATATTTAAATAGGTAAAAACAACAAGCAGGAAAATGAAAATCACAAAATTTTCTGAAAAATCCGAATATCGCAAAACCGGAAAAATCAAATTTTCACGTTCCGCGACGATAGTTTGCTAGCGGAGCCCGCGCAAGAGCGCACTTCCGAACTGTAGGGGTCACGTAATACTTAAATAAGTAAAAGAATTGACTAAGAAAATGAAAATCACCAAGTTTGCTGAAAAATCCGAATATCTCAAAACCGGCAAAATCAAATTTTCACGTTCCGCTACGATGGCTCGCTAGCGGAAGCCCGCGCAAGCCCGCACTTCCGAACTGTAGGGGTCACGTGATATCATATTTTCACGCTCCGCGACGATAGCTCGCTAGCGGAAGCCCGCGCAACTGCGCACTTCCGAACTGTAGGGGTCACGTGATATTTAAAAAACGAAAAAACAACCAAAAAATTAAAATTACAAAATTTTCTGAAAATTTCGAATATCGCAAAATCAGAAAAAATCAGATTTTCTCGCTCTGCGACGATTGCTCGATAGCGGAAGCCCGCGCAACTGCGCACTTCCGAACTGTAGGGGTTACGTGATATTTAAATAAGTAAAAACAACGAGCAAGAAAATGAAAATCACAAAATTTTCTGAAAATTTCGAATATCGCAAAATCAGAAAAATTAGATTTTCACGCTCCGCGACGATAGCTCGCTAGCGGAAGCCCGCGCAACTGCGCACTACCGAACTTTAGGGGTTACGTGATATTTAAATAAGTAAAAACAAGGACCAAGAAAATGAAAATCACCAAATTTTCTGATAAATCCGAATTTCGCAGAACAGGAAAACTCAAATTTTCACGCTCCGCAACGACAGCTCGCTAGCGAAAGCCCCTGCAGGCGCGCACTTGCAAACTGTAGGGGTCAGTGATATTTAAAAAACGAAAAAAACGACCAAGAAAACGAAAATCACCAAATTTTCTGAAAAATCCGAATATCGCAAAATAAAAAAAATCAAATTTTTACGCTCCGCGACGATAGTTTGTTTGCAGAAGCCCGCGCAATCGCGCACTTCCGAACTGCGGGGGTCACGCAATATTTAAATAAGTAAAAACAACGAGCAAGAAAATGAAAATCACAAAATTTTCTGAAAAATCCGAATATCGCAAAACCGGAAAAATCAAATTTTCACGCTCCGCGACGATAGTTTGCTAGCGGTGCCAGCGCAAGAGCACACTTCCGAACTGTAGGGGTCACGTAATATTTAAATAAGTAAAAGAGTTGACTAAGAAAATGAAAATTTCCAAGTTTGCTGAAAAATCCGAATATCTCAAAACCGGAAAAATCAAATTTTCACGTTCCGCGACGATGGCTCGCTAGCGGAAGCCCGCGCAATCGCGCACTCCCGAACTGCGGGGGCCTCGTAATATTTAAATAAGTAAAAACAACAAGCAAGAAAATGAAAATCACAGAATTTTCTGAAAAATCCGAATATCGCAAAACCGGAAAAATCAAATTTTTACGCTCCGCGACGATAGCTCGCTAGCGGAAGCCCCTACGGGCGCGCACTTGCAAACTGTAGGGGTCAGTGATATTTAAAAAACGACCAAGAAAAAGAAAATCACCAAATTTTCTGAAAAATCCAAATATCGCAAAACCGGAAAAATCAAATTTTTACGCTCCGCGACGATGGCTCGCTAGCAGAAGCCCGCGCAATCGCGCACTTCCGAACTGCGGGGGTCACGTAATATTTAAATAAGTAAAAACAACGACCAAGAAAATAAAAATCACAAAATTTTCTGAAAAATCCGAATATCGCAAAACTGGAAAAATCAAATTTTCACGTTCCGCGACGATAGTTTGCTAGCGGAGCCCGCGCAAGAGCGCACTTTCGAACTGTAGGGGTCACGTAATATTTAAATAAGTAAAAGAATTGACTAAGAAAATGAAAATCACCAAGTTTGCTAAAAAATCCGAATATCTCAAAACCGGAAAAATCAAGTGTTCACGTTCCGCGACGATGGCTCGCTAGCGGAAGCCCGCGCAAGCCCGCACTTCCGAACTGTAGGGGTCACGTGATATCATATTTTCACGCTCCGCGACGATAGCTCGCTAGCGGAAGCCCGCGCAACGGCGCACTTCCGAACTGTAGGGGTTACGTGATATTTAAATAAGTAAAAACAACGAGCAAGAAAATGAAAATCACAAAATTTTCTGAAAATTTCGAATATCGCAAAATCAGAAAAATTAGAATTTCACGCTCCGCGACGATAGCTCGCTAGCGGAAGCCCGCGCAACTGCGCACTACCGAACTGTAGGGGTTACGTGATATTTAAATAAGTAAAAACAACGAGCAAGAAAATGAAAATCACAAAATTTTCTGAAAAATCCGAATATCGCAAAACCGGAAAAATCAAATTTTCACGTTCCGCGACGATGGCTCGCTAGCGGAAGCCCGCGCAAGCCCGCACTTCCGAACTGTAGGGGACACGTGATATCATATTTTCACGCTCCGCGACGATAGCTCGCTAGCGGAAGCCCGCGCAACTGCGCACTTCCAGTAGGGACTCACCTATATCTAATCCGTTCCTGGGGAACGGTATTCCGTTCCCCAAAAGGAACGGAATACCGTGCCTGGGGAACGGTATACCGTGCCTCGGGAACGTAATACCGTGCCTGGGGAACGGAATACCGTTCCCCAAAATTCGGAAATAAAATTGAGATTGGGGAACGGAATACCGTTCCCCAAATGCGATTTTTCCTTCAAAATTTTGGGGAACGGAATACCGTTCCCCAGGCACGGTATTCCGTTCCCATGAAGTATGAATTATGAAG
Source organism: Desoria tigrina (assembly GCA_906901685.1). Lineage (NCBI taxonomy): Eukaryota > Metazoa > Arthropoda > Collembola > Entomobryomorpha > Isotomidae > Desoria > Desoria tigrina. Next base: position 853,406 of record CAJQTU010000058.1, read on the forward strand.
TATGAAGTATGAAAGTCTTTCAATTTTCTTCACATGTCATTACTACCTTCCCCTCGCTTTAAGGTTTTTGTTTTTTTAACAATCAATTAGGCCTCGCTTAAAATTTTTTATTCTTAACACATATAACTGTTGCCCATAAAATACACTATTCATTGCATACGACTGTTGCACATTCCTAAAATTTTAATTCCTAAAACACTTCCCAGGACCTGTAGAATACAGTAAAAATACTTTTTGGTCCATGGTCGCGCTCTATACTGCGCGGTCGCGGAAAGTCAAAAAGCCAAAAGTTGGCATTTTGATGCCGGAGAAGTTCCTAAAACGGTATCCGGATAGAATGGTCGGGACAAAATGGTCAGAGACAAAATGGTCCGGACAAAATGGTCGAAAGACAAAATGGTCTAGGATGAAATGGTCTAGGAAGTAATGGTCGGGATGAAATGGTCGCGTGAAATGGTCGCGGATATAATGGTCGGGATATAATGGTAGCCAAAAATGGTCGCGGACATAATGGTCTCGTGAGCACAAAAATAATCATTCGAAAGCTATGAACAAGTGCTTTCGAAAAACGTATGTAACTTTGCTCTATGATTGGGGCAATATGATATTTTCAATAATTTATGTATTTTGAACATTTAAAAACACAGTTTTTACGTTTAACATGGTCAAAAACAGTTTGACATGCGCACATAACGTTATAAAAACGTCACATCTACGATACATTAGTACAACGTTGGACGGTTATTTTCCATCCACTTTGAGCTTACGGGCTCGGGTTTTTCTGTGACAATAATCTCAATCCCAAATTCGGTCAGATTTTGTAGATTTTTTTAAAGGAACGAATGGAAAAATAAGTTAAATGTAGACCCATATGATCTGAAGGGTAGACCAAGCAGGAATATGGCATTTAAAATGTTACAAATTATAAGTAGGTACTGACTGTAGTCTTTAGTGAAGAATTAACCATGTACAAAAAGCAAGAAGTGACAAAAGTAGACACAAAATATTTGAGCAGGTAGATTTAATTTAAAGATTAGTCCCAGTCATATTCAGCTGTCTATATATAGTATATATTATATACTATACAGGAGTACAATTCTATTCTAAATAATAATATTATAGGACCGTAAAGTACTGCAAACTGTGAAATAAAAACCGTCAACAGATAAGCAATAGGAAATGACAAAATTTATGTAGAAAAATCGATTAATGGTTGTATTCAGCGGCCATCAATACAGTGCAATGTGATTTTAAAAAATCAGACCATTTTATCCGCGACCATTTCTTACTACCATTATGTCCAGACCATTATATCCGCGACCATTCACTGATACCATTACGTCCCGACCATTTTGTCTCCGACCATTTTATCCCTGGGACCATTTCCTCCACGACCATTTTATCCGCGACCATTATGTCCCGACCATTTTATCCGGACCATTTTGTCACCGAATCTCCTAAAACACTTAACCTAACCTGTAGAATACAGTAAAAATATTTTTTGGTCCATGGTCGCGCTCTATACTGCGCGGTCGCGGCAAGTCAAAAAGCTAAAAGTTGGCATTTTGATGCCGGAGAAGTTCCTAAAACACTTAACCTAACCTGTAGAATACAGTAAAAATATTTTTTGGTCCATGGTCGCGCTCTATACTGCGCGGTTGCGGAAAGTCAAAAAGCCAAAAGTTGGCATTTTGATGCCGGAGAAGTTCCTAAAACACTTAACCTAACCTGTATAGAATACAGTAAAAATATTTTTTGGTCCATGGTCGCACTCTATACTGCGCGGTCGCGGCAAGTCAAAAAGCCAAAAGTTGGCATTTTGATGCCGGAAAAGTTTCTAAAATACTTAACCAAACCTGTAGAAAACAGTAAAAATATTTTTTGGTCCATGGTCGCACTCTATACTGCGCGGTCGCGGCAAGTCAAAAAGCCAAAAGTTGGCATTTTGATACCGGAAAAGTTGCTGGGACACTTCCTACGACTTATAGAATACAGTAAAAATACTTTTTGGTCCATGCGCGCACTCTATACTGCGCGGGAGGGCAAGTCAAAAAGCTAAAAGTTGGTATTTATTTTGATGCTGGAAAAGCGAGCGAACAGAAAATTATTATTACTGTATTCTACAAGTTTAAGGGATGCTTAAGACTTTTTTGGTTTCGAAATATCAATTTCGAGATATTTTGGCTAACCGCGCACGAGAACTATAGAGCGCGCACAATAACGGATAAGTATTATTACTGTACTAGGCAGCCAGAGGCCCGTATCGGGCCATACTGGAGCTCAGCCAATAAGCGATAGTATTATAGTATTTAACTTCAGACACACGCCCAAGACAAAGGTGAATCTAAACCCCCACAAATCCGAAACTTCAAAGCCCCACACTTAGCAGCCTCCGTATTCTGTTCTCTTATATTCTCTTTCTATATGTCGACGACGGACAGGACCTCAGAACTCCTGTTAGCCTGTACGACACAACTTTAAAGTTTATTGCTATCCCGGAACCTAAAATAGCTTATAAGAGCGTTCGGTGGAAGAAGAACATGTCATTTTTGATAAGCAAGCGAGTGAGCGAAATTTTAAAACCCTTACATTTGAAACTTTTGGTTTTAAACAATTAAATTAAACAATTTGCAATGTTTTTAAAACAACACCTGCACCTCCACACTTTCTTTAAAGCGATTGAATGAATTTTTGAAGAGATTTCGATAATTTAAACAGCTTTAAAGGTCATGGGCTCAAAATTTTAACTTAACCGAAAGTTTTCACGGTGGAAGGAGATGTGAATCGCTATATCACACGATGATTTAAAAATTTCGATGACATGGAATGTTTTAAGGTCAATGTGTTAAATTTTTAAATTCCAACTCAACCAAAAGCTTCCTCAGTGAAAGAAGATGTAAATCGATGTATCAGGCGATGATTTAGAAATTTTGGCGACTTTGACCGTTTCAAGGTCAAGGGGTCAAAACTTCAAAATTCCAACACAACCAAATGATTTCTCGGCAAAAGAAGTTGTCAATAGATGTCACACGATAATTTCAAAATTTCGACAACTTTGACCGTTTCAAGGTTAAGGGGTCAAAATTTTAGAATTCCAACATAGCCAAAGCATTTTTAAAAGTACTGCGGTGTAAATCGATATGTCGCACGACCGTTTAAATACAATATTATGTTAGGTCAGGTTAGCCTAGGTCACAGGTCATAGAATTTCAAAAGCTCATATCACCTACGCCAGTTCAAACTTTTTTTAAGAATTTTTGGTTATTTCAGTTTTTTGTTTAGTCAACCCAGTAAAAAACGTATAGCTGGAACATCAGTTACCCACAGACGGCTAATTTTATGTATATGGATGTTGATTGTCGTGTGGTTATAGTGAGTAAACCTCTCGGAAGAGTAAGCTTGTGGCACCTAACTGGAGAAGCGATTTCTTTAGAAACCGTTTGACGTTTTCAGCTGTTTCTAAGGCCTGGGGATCAAAATTTTCAAATTTCGACATTGTCCAAGTGTTTTTCGGCGAAAGGAGTAGTAAATTGTTATGTCATACGATGATTTTGAAAATTCGACCCTTTTGACCGTTATTGAGGTCAGGAACCAAAATTTTGAAATTCCAACATTGCTAAAGTATTTCTTGAAGAACAGCAGTGTCAATCGGTATATCACACGACCATTTACGAACAACATTAGGATAGGTCACGTTAGCCCAGGTCATAGGTCACAAAATTTTGAAACCCCATATAGCTATCCGGGACGCAAATTTTTTAAAAGAATTTTTGGCTATCTCAGTTTTTCGATAAGTCAATCCATTAAGAAACCTATAGATGGAACATCAGTTACTGACATTCAGACATAGCTTTTTTATTATAATAGATTCTACAAGTCATGGCAAGTGTCTTAGGAACTTTTCCGGTATGAAAATACAAACTTTGAGTTTTTTCACTAAACGCACCCGCGCAGTATACAATTTAGCGCATGGACCAAAAAATATTTTTACTGTATTCTACAGATTAGGTAAAGTGCTTTAGTAACTTTTCCATAAAAAAATACGAACTTTTAGCTTTTTGACTTGCTACGCCCGCGCAGTACTACACTCATCTATGGACCAAAAAGTATTTTTAAGGAATTCTATAGTTCAGGTTAAGTATTTTAGAAACTTTTCCGGCATCAAAATGCCAACTTTTGGCTTTTTGACTTGCCGCGACCGCGCAGTATAGAGTGCGACCATGGACCAAAAAATATTTTTACCGTATTCTATACAGGTTAGGTTAAGTGTTTTAGGAACTTCTCCGGCATCAAAATGCCAACTTTTGGCTTTTTGACTTTCCGCAACCGCGCAGTATAGAGCGCGACCATGGACCAAAAAATATTTTTTACTGTATTCTACAGGTTAGGTTAAGTGTTTTAGGAACTTCTCCGGCATCAAAATGCCAACTTTTGGCTTTTTGACTTGCCGCGCCCGCGCAGTATAGAGCGCGACTATGGACCAAAAAATATTTTTTACTGTATTCTACAGGTTAGGTTAAGTGTTTTAGGAACTTCTCCGGCATCAAAATGCCAACTTTTGGCTTTTTGACTTGCCGCGCCCGCGCAGTATAGAGCGCGACTATTTACCAAAAAATATTTTTTACTGTATTCTACAGGTTAGGTTAAGTGTTTTAGGAACTTCTCCGGCATCAAAATGCCAACTTTTGGCTTTTTGACTTGCCGCGCCCGCGCAGTATAAAGCGCGACTATGGACCAAAAAATATTTTTACTGTATTCTACAGGTCCTCGGAAGTGTTTTAGGAATGTGCAACAGTCGTATGCAATGTATAGTGTATTTTATGGGCAACAGTTATATGTGTTAAGAATAAATTTTTTTAAGCGAGGCCTAATTGATTGTTAAAAAAACAAAACCTTAAAGCGAGGGGAAGGTAGTACAAGTAATGACATGTGAAGAAAATTGAAAGACTTCAATTCATACTTCATGGGAACGTAATACCGTGCCTGGGGAACGGATTACCGTTCCCCAAAATTTTGAAGGAAAAATCGCATTTGGGGAACGGTATTCCGTTCCCCAATCTCAATTTTATTTCCGAATTTTGGGGAACGGTATTCCGTTCCCAGGCACGGTATTACGTTCCCGAGGCACGGTATACCGTTCCCCAGGCACGGTATTCCGTTCCTTTTGGGGAACGGAATACCGTTCCCCAGGAACGGATTAGATATATGTGAGTCCCTACTGACTTCCGAACTGTAGGGGTCACGTAATATTTAAATAAAAACAACGACCAAGAAAATGAAAATCACAAAATTTTCTGAAAAATCCGAATATCGCAAAACCGGAAAAATCAAATTTTCACGTTCCGCGACGATAGTTTGCTAGCGGAGCACGCGCAAGAGCGCACTTCCGAACTGTAGGGGTCACGTAATATTTAAATAAGTAAAAGAATTGACTAAGAAAATGAAAATCACCAAGTTTGCTGAAAAATCCGAATATCTCAAAACCGGAAAAATCAAATTTTCACGTTCCGCGACGATGGCTCGCTAGCGGAAGCCCGCGCAACTGCGCACTTCCGAACTGTAGGGGTCACGTAATATTTAAAAAGGTAAAAGAATTGACTAAGAAAATGAAAATCACCAAGTTTGCTGAAAAATTCGGTTAACAACTTTTTAAATTTCCTAAAGATTATTATCCGAATTATCGAAAGATTAGTCGGATAATAATCATTTTTTTAAGTTAAAAACCTTTCAGTTTTAAAGTTTGTAGCTTTCTCTAGTGAAATCTACAAAAAGTTTTTAAAAAATAATAAAAAAATACAGTTTTTAGAACTTTCTAAAATTCTCCTGGTTAGTTTTAATCGGCGGGAAAATGGCTCCAGGCTCTCCTGGTACAAAGGGGCATGATGACATGCAAGTTGACAGTGAAAGTGAGGAAAGTGGTGAAAGTTTAGTGAAAATGGTGAGAGAGGAAGTCGAGAAGAGCTCCACGGATCCCCCCAGTGGGGCCGGAAGTCAACCTCGTTCCTACTCGAAAGTTTCAAAATCGGTTGCTATGGCAACCAAGGAAAATCCCGCTACACTTGGATTGTCAAAATCCTTGGGAATTGTGGTCCGTAAGGACAAAAGTGTTTCGATGAAGGAGGTGTTGACGGCAATGTCGAAAGTCATTCCGTCAAAAAATATTGTCTTGGCGGACCATATGGGCCCTGCCAACTGGTGCATTGTGGTCAGCTCGGAGGAGGACATGATCAAAGTCTTGGGAACGGGGCAATTTGAGATTAACGGTAAGTCCCACAAATTATATCCTTATGCCAAGCCCATTAGAAGGGTTGTACTTATAGGGGTCCCCCCCACCGTCCCTAATGATATTTTAGAGAAAGCGCTTTCGGGATATGGCGAATTCCGAAGTGACATCAAATTCAAAGGGTTGAATTTAGGCGATGAGTTTTCTCATGTTTTGGGGGCCACCCGAACTGTGGAAATTGCATGCGATCGGGAGGTTAAAATCCCAGATATTTTAAAAATTAAACACGACGATGTCTCCTACTCGATTCGGGTTCAAGTAGGAGCACCGAAATGTTTTAAATGTAACAAGGCCGGGCACGTCAGTAAAAACTGCACGTTTAAAAAAGAGGTAAAAAAATCTGTGCGCGAAGCGCCAACTTCCGGGCGCCAAGCGCCAACTTCCGGGCGCCCAGCGCCAGGAAATGAAGAATTGGATGAAAATGACCAAAATGAAAATAATGAAATATCCCAGAATGAATCGGGCATACCGGAAGGGCCACACCTCCCAACCCCCCCAAGACATGAAATAGAGGCACAGGGAAGTCAGGAGCAGGAGTCATTTTGTGAAGATTTAGATGAAATCAACGAAATTTCACAAGATGACTCACAAGCTTTTCAAAGATCCCAAAAAACAGCAAAAAGAAGAAGGGTAGATTCGAAGTCGAAATTGACAGATGAGGAGAAGTGGGGATTTAATTACTGGGTGGATCATGATTTCTCCCTCGACTCGCCGATAACAAAGTATCGACTTTTTGCATTGCTACGATCCATTACACGGTCGAATAATAATTCGAAATCCAAAAATATCGACACCCTCCACCACGCCGTTCTGGCAACCCCAAGATTAGAAGCCCTTTACTTCATGATTTATGAGGCTAGACAAATCATAAATGCAAATGACATTCACACTAAAAATAGACTTTTGGTTGTTGAAGATGAGCTGAGAGAGGTTCTAGAAGATGGAAATGGCAAAAAAATTATTGCCGATATTGAATCGAAATTGGACTTTAACATTAGGAAATTCGAGTGGGATTCTTATTGTATGAAAACCAATAAAATAAGCCCCGAAGAAAAAGAGAAAGTTCGAGTCTGGTTCTTCGAATAAAATTTTTATAAATGTCAAAAATCAAAATTTTTACTATAAATGTACAGGGTCTGAATAATTCAGAAACTAAAATCGCTTTGCAAAAGTTTGTGTCTCATTTTACCCCAACTATACTATGTATTCAGGAATCGAACATAGACCCCTTGA